>JANCMC010000013.1:11001176-11012726 GCA_024363005.1 Charaxes varanes
TTAAAATATAAGACTATAAAAATACGTTCAGAAATATTTCCGAGATGTTTTCGTATTCATATCGATCAAGCCATTTAGATAAACAAAATCAAAATGTCGCTCTAACGCGAGATATGACACTCAGAATAATAAATTTTATTAATTTCTTTAGCCGTCGAATCGTGTGATTATTTTTTTAATGTCAGAGATACACCAAAATATATTCCCAGCTTATTTTTATCATATTTTCTGAACTGCTTTACACAAAAATGGAAAAGAACCAAAGATGTATACGTAAATTGTAGGTAAGGTAAATTGTTATGATGCAATACAGTTTGACGTATCCGAAAGAGATTTTAGGTACATTTTGCTGTAATATTGTTGTTTATGAACGATGGAGAATTAGCGAAAAGAACTGGTGACGGTTTATACCTTTAAAATAGAAACTGTTATCTGTAAACGTCTTAGATGCTATATTTATTCTATGTATAATATCATCGTTTATTCTATAGCTGATTTGACTTTATATACATGTCGTAGTCTTATCATAGAATTGAAGACATCATGAAATGCTTGAGAGATTTCATGAAATGGTCGTATTTCATGATGTGGACGACTAACATTCACCAGATCAATAGATCGTCAATGTTTCACGGGTTTGTCATCCACATTTGACCATATCGTGAAAATATCGTGTCCACGAGTGATATTCGGTTGAGGGAGGCTGACATTTCGGGTTGTAAATTTATCGAGCTATGAATACTACAGTAGGGCATTTCGACGTTAACGTTACACAGCATATACATGGATTTCTATGTTAAAACAGAAAGTAATAACCGTGAAGCTGCCAGGGCGATCGCCGATACGCTTCTAACCTATCTGCTTATGTCGTCAGCAATCGCCATGTAGATACGTAAACAAAGCGCTTCTAACGCCTCTAAAAGTAGTTTATATAACGATTTTACGATATGATCAAATAATGTTGATAATTTCATGAAGTAGCTGTGATTTTAGTAGAATATACACAACAACAAACAAACGATTTCTTATCATTGATCTGAACAAGGCACATCATGATGTTACCAATGGATAATGAGATATTTCATGAAATGCGACCATTTCATGAAATACTCGAGCATTTCATTATGTGGCCAATTCTACGATATGGTCACGGCATACATATATGAGATTCTATAAATAATTAATTTGAATCATAATTTGACTTATACTATTGCTTATTATAGATAATTCGACTCAGATCTGTATTTGTTTAAGTAGCAATTATTTTGAAATGTCAAACGACTTAACGTTCAGAATGCCCGTTTTATTTAACTTTAAGGTTTGGGCATATTATCAAAATTAGTTTTTTTTTTAAATGAGGACAGATTTTGGTCGACTATTTTATAATTCTTATTATCCTCTTAGATTCAAAGATTTGTTTTTCAAAGTACTTTATAAGACGACACTATTTTATACGCTTCTGTATCACAAAGTAACCTTAATTACTTAGCAAAAATAATGTTTGCGCACAAAACCGTAGCATAAATTATTTGGTCAGTCTTAGACGAAACTAGAATTTTTTTTCAAGCCCACTGAGAATCAAATAATTTCTATATTTTAAATTTAAATTATTCGCTTTGTAGTTAGATTATAATATTTAATTAATTATTTTATAGTACTAATGCAATCGTTTGTTGATGTTTCAAACTGTGCTCAGAATTAATGTTTCCTATAAGTTTTAAGAACTAAAACAATGTCGTTTGTCTGTGCCAACGTGAAAATGAAGAAATACGTAGTACTAAGAATTTACCAATGCACAAAACTCGTTTTAAATGTTTTTTTTTTTTTTAGTATAACACATATTGAATTTAGACAATCGTTATACAGTATTTTTAGAGAACGAGAAATACAATATGTTTTTTAATTCAAACTTTATTGTTACTATTTAGATTAATTATGTTATAGTGAATTAATTTTCATATTTTAATAGTTGTTAAATCTAGTCCCATGTCAAATTTTGTATTTTTTTGTGTTCCTTCGTGGCTTGCCCCTTTAGTTTGAATTAAAAATTAATTAGAGAAATGTTAGAAAGCTATTTGAAGAGTGACGATTAACTTATGAGATAAAAATATTATCTATTTTTGTTTGTTTCATTTTATAACAAACAAAAATAATGTGACTGTGTAGTTAAAATACTAAATAAATGTTTTATTTTAGGAAATTTTATGTATAAAAAGTGTTCTTGCGATTTGCTTGAATTTTTTAAACACTGACTGTTCTAAACCTAATAATTATTTATCAATTATTATTAAATAACTATGCGTATTTTATTAGATGTAATGCGTTGACTTGTCTTTATTTGAATAAAATATTTACGATACTTCGTATTTTTTATCACTAATATGTCTTGAATACTAACCAATTATATATCTTTTCTAAAATAAAAGTCCAAAAAGTGTAGTAAAAAGTAAAAATTGTTGAAATTTAAAAATCATTTTCATATAATTGTAGTAATGTTATTTAAAAAAAATAATTTATTAAATAATTAATATTATTTATTAATTTAAAAACGACAAAAATTAATAAATTAATTTAATGCACCTATACATATGAAATAGTAATCGATTTTGTGTATACAACTTATATTTGTTTTTTTTTAACTAAATGAATTATAAGGGCCTGTGTCGTTGCTTGCAGATAAACTGGCTGATCTTAGGCTTGCTGGGTTTTTATTTGAAAAAGAAAAACAAACTAGATAATTGATTCGATCAAAATATAAACGTTTACTCTTTAAGAATCGTAAATGATAGGCATATATCACAAAAAGAAATATAGTATCTGTCAGATAAGTTAGGGAAAGACTACCAGGCAGTTTATCGGCAAATGTCAACAAAGAGAGCCATAAGGTTTAGAAATAAAACATAATATCTACATTAAAAATACCAAGCCGTAGAAATTTTGAGGGCTGTGAAAAAAAAATGTGAAAAAGCATTTATTAAAAAAACTTACGACTATGAAAGATTTTACATATTATAAGTATAACTGATCTTTCACTGTTTTCTTTTAAACTTTTAATGAAAATTATTCTTAACATTATTTATAACAATAGTCGATACGAATATTGAACTCATCGTATGTCCACTGATAATTCGTTATACAGAGTGACTGGTGAGACACTTAGGACTTAATACTTAAGGAGGGTACTCGATTCTCGTTATAATTATGTAATAAAAGTAGGTACTTCATTTTTGACCAAATTTCCATAAAATTTAATAAAAAGTGGCCTTACGTTCTGTAGTTAATTTGCTGTTCGAAAAAGTTAGTTCGTAAATGCATTTCCCAGCGTAAAAAACCTGGACAGTTATTAAAAAGATTTAATGACAGCTGTCAGTCGGAACTAAACGCGATAAAAATTATGATTCAGTTTCTATTTTGGCTATACTTATTTAAAAAATAAGTGATTCGAATGAGTGAAATATTTATTTTGCCTGTCTTAAGCCAGGACTAAAGTGTAAAGAAAAACGGACCATCATCGTGCGTGCGTCCACGCTAGTATCTGCATGCGTTCTATACATAATTAGTTAACCTTCTCTTAATCTCACGTAGTTAATTAATATTTACGTTTAATGTTAATTTTTTTCGTCATATATGATCATTACATATCCGGTCCTCGAGTAATGTAAGCGTCTCACCAGTGAACCTGTATATACAAGGATAAAAAAAAGAATTTATTAAGGGTAATTTAAAAATTTTGCTTTATTTTAAACCGAATATACTGTTAGTGACTTCGGAAATAGTAACAAAACACTTTGTAAATTTGATCGATCAATATACTTCAATCATTTAGTGTTACCTGATTCAAAAAAAAAATTAGATCTAAATACCAAACAAAGACCATTAGAACATGATTTTATGAAAAAAAATATATATTTAAATTTTCTTTTAAAAATATTATGGCGTCTATAAAAATATAGTCAAAATGGGTTCAAAATTCCTATCGACAATTATAACAGCGCTTCTGTATTTGTTTTTAATGTACATAAGTATTATATAAAGTTACAATATTTTGAATAAATTCATCTATTGCACTGTCCATTGACTCTTATATTGTAATCTAAGTAAAAATGTAACCTACTCGTAGATGAAGTTTCATATTATTGTTATATACTTATTAAATTTGTATCTACACTCTAAGTTAAGTTTAATGGCCTTGAACTTACGGTCTAATATACTTTGTATATATGTCCCATGTAAGTAGTAGCAATAAGCATGCACATTTTATTACAACTTAGTATATAATGTGATCATATTTCAGTACAAATTGCAATTAAATTTAGGATAATATTTATAATTGGGTCACAAGTCCTAAGCACTGCTATGGTTCCTTCTTCTGCAACGCGATGGACCCAACACCCGCACGGTGAATCCTAGGATTGCTTAAAATTCGTCTCTCTCTCTTTCTTTCTCCCTCTCTCTTTCTTTCACCCTCTCTTTCTCTCTCTCCCTCTCTCTTTCTCTTTCACCCTCTCTTTTTCTCTCCCTCTCTCTCTGAATTTCGCCCTAAGATTTAAATTAAATTAAAAAAAAAGTTTTTAATGTTATTTTTACTTATTATAGCCAAGTTTTACTTGATCAGTATTATTCGATTTTATGAAGCTAATAATTCGATTATGGTGTCATTGGGTCCTCAAAATAGATAATTTGTATTGCAATATGATCAACCAAAAAAGCTTCCTCTTGTGAGTTGCTGATTCGCCTTTTAGATATTTCTCAACTGTTTTTTCTAGTATAAAACTTTTATATGCCTAGTAATTAAGTCGGAGCAAAGCTTCTTTTCACGTGAATACGTTACTTATAAACGGTACTTTATTAACGAGACAGTGTACCTTTCATGACAATCAGAATTCAATTTTGGTGTTCAGTTTGGGCATAATTGTGGTGCAAGTTAGTAATTTGTCACCAGCCAAATACTTCGCCTATTTCTAGTATCGGTTCAAACTGATTTTAACGCCAAACAATCAAGAGTCACAGTCAAATCGCTTATTAATAATATATTTTTGAGAAAGTTGTAATTTTTTAATTCTAAAATAAACCGTCGAATCGTTACGTAAAATATTATTTTTACTACTAATATTTAGTGTTCGTTTTATACCAGAGGGCCTAGCACGAACTTATCGAACCGAAAATAAGACGACGTGTCGAAAATGTTCGTGCTAGGCCCACAGCGGACCATTCTTAGCGTCAACGCAGGTTGCATTAGCATTGATCGTGTCACGTTTTTAGCGTAACATGATTAAGACTTGTCTGCTGTGGGCCCAGTACGAACATTTTCATCCTCAGTAAAGTCGACTCGTCAACTTATTTCGGTTCTAAAAGTTCGTGCTAGGCCCTCTGAGGGTTTAGCACGAATATTCTCGATAGTTTCACTCATTTTTACGTTCGAAACGGACGTCTAATGAAACGTTATTGCAACCGTTTTACATAACTTAGTTGCTAAAAATTGCTAGCGCGAATGAAATCAAAACTCGCACGTATCGAATCCTCGACGTTATGGTCATGTAAGCCGTGTAAAATGAAAGCACGAACCTTCATTTGCCGTTTCGTTTCGATCGTAAAAGTAAGTAAAACTATCGAGAACGTTCGTGCAACGTTAATGATGTACTGAATGGATTACTTATTTAACTTAATATTGATGAACACATATTTTATGTCATTTTATGTCGCGCAAATAGTTTTATAATATATTTACTTTAGATAGATAAAAATTATATTATAATTAAATGACGGCGTTTTTGAATTAGGTCATTGGTAAGGTATTATGAAACGAAACTGAAGTAATGCTCTAATACTACTAACTAAGTTTTGAAAAAGCGGTATTTTGCAGTATAAAAATTATTTAAGAGCAATGCGACTTGGCAGGATTATAACCGCTGCACTTTTTTAACTTTCCTTAACAGGATGTACTTTCAATTTTCTTATCAAGTAAGACCTAGACACCGTTCGTTCAATCTTCAAGTAGTTAGATAGTTAATGATAAAGTATGTATTTAGACGTAATATAATAATTTACCCACGTATTAACATTTCCTGTTTATTCACTAATGAAAAATTGCCAAACTAACTTCCAATTTATGCAATTCTTGTTATATTTGTTACACCTTTCGATTAATTTTATCAATATAAATATAGTTTTAACTATCAAACGACCAATCGTCCGCATTTCGACTTTATTTGTTTTAAAAATTAATGTAAGATGTGAATGCATTTTCTAAGAACGGTGAGTTATGTAATTAAATTAAAGTCTTGAGTAGTCAAGTTTATGAATGGCTTTGAGAATGATGTGATCTAAAACGAATGTCTAAATCTATGTTACATTGAATTGTGCTGACTACATATTTATCTAGACATACAGTTTTTGAAGCTGAATGTTTTTGTGGTATGAATTCACTAGAGACTTAAGATACAATTGAATGAATAATATACCTAAATTGTTTCTTTGCTGTGTTTTATTGTTGGATTGAGTGAGTAGCACTGAATATTGTTTATTGAATTCCATACGTATAAATACTTTTGGCGTAACGTGAATGTTGACAAAATTATATTTATATCGGTAAAACGTTAGTTATAAATCGTTATTGGTGGAGTGACTACGGGTTCGCGGCATGTTACACCAAGTTATATTAATCAGCCAGACCCCTTGTAACAGTTACTATTTTGCAATTTTGTTAAATTTACAGTCGTGTTCGAATAAATTTGTATAAAATTCCGTTGAGTCTTTTATTTCTCTTGGCATTAAATTAAACGCAAACAAATATGTAATATGTTTATTTACTAATTTATTTAGGTATCCGGATGAGTTACAATCGCCTTGGGCACCTCGTCTTGTAATGATTTTCCTAAAAGCTATGTTTTGTCATTTTCCAGTGCTTCAGACGGTGAGAGTGGCTTAGAACCAAATGGATATAAGTCAATACTTTGCACATGGGCCCTGACTGACACACCAGGTGGTATACCAAAATAATCTTCACCTATATTTCTAATAATAGTTGCGCCTGGGTTTGTGTGGTCAATATTAAATCCTACCGCAAATTCTGGTTTACTTTGTTCGCCACTGTCAACTTCGAAATCGTCGGGTTTAATATTCGTTCCTTGGGGAGGTTTTATCGGTATGTAAGGTTTCTTCGTCGGCCTATAAGGTTTGCTGGTGGGCCGCCAAGGTATGCCTGCAAGTTGTAATCATTACTAAGTTCTTTGATTGATTCTTTTTGTGTGCTCTAACGCTGTGCTTTGGTGCCGTGAGGTATTGGTGTAATAAAAACCAGTTTGTCGGTGAATAAAGTTTATTGCGATCAAGCGATTTCTTATGAAAATCATTCCAAAGTGCTCTCTCCAACCACTCCGTGCATTTCGATTGAATATTGTGATCTTGTTATTTATCTATAAATGGCACATTATTTTTGAATACGATTACTTCATCGATCGGTCTTTCCGCAAGGAAAGAGCGTAGACTTCATTTACTGTACAACAAGTAATAAGCAATCTTCATCAGACATAATTATCTTAAGCAATAGTTGATGAAAATCGGTAAATTTGTCATAAGTCAACAAGATCACTAACGTCAATCGTTTGCCAACATCCGTGCTATGCATCACCTGGTCCTTTTGTTGGCTTGGGCCCTGGGAAACTAGATGCGTCCTCGTCAACATAGGCTAAGCCATCGTTTCCAGACTCGACAAAGGTTGATCCTGGGGCGTACGTTTCTCCGCTCGGTCCGTTATCGGAATCTTCTATTTCAGATGGAATATTTGCAGGGTTACTTGGTCTTTCTATTTCCGCAGGAAAAGGGGGCGGTTTAACATGACCCGAAGCCGCTGTACCGTCTGGACCTGTAATCATTTTTTTACACTCACTTTATACCTAACAGTTTATTAAGCTTTGGTCAATTTATTGTGCGGACTGCTTAATTAGCGACTCTCTTAAAGTCAGTATAGAATTATAGAAAATCATACCTTTGAAGACATCATCGCCGGCCTCGTCGTTAGCAGAGTAGGATGGAGACACAGAACCACCGCCACTACCAACTGCGTTGAATGCTGGATCAAAGGCACTAGGAAGCGTCGGAAAGTATGAGGGGATGAAGGGATCGTTGCTGTTCTTCACAATACGATATCCGATGCCTGGACCAGCTATGTAATGGACCGTCCTGTATATTGATAAACAGATATCTTTCATCACTCACGTATAAATAGTTACGAAGGACTATTAACTGACTAATTAACCCAAAACCCTTCAAATACAGTTGACGACAGATAAAATTCAAGGTCATTAATTGCTACTGTGCTGTCAGATCAGCTTGGTTAAATAAAACTTATACTACTTGTCACTTTATTTGTTACCTTTGAACACCTTTGTCATCCAAAAATGTGTAGGATCCTCTGACGTTACCGTGAGAATCGCTGCTCTCCGTTCTTCTTTGATCAGGACCCGCCGAAATAAATCTAAATTACAGTGAATCATTTTTATTATTGTATATAACTGTAATCTGCTTCATGCAAGACAATTTTGAAAGAGAAAACGAACTGTCTACTGTAAAATTGATAAATACTTCCGAATTCCACCGTCCAATATGGACCGACTCCACCAAGGTTGAGCGAAAATTAAACACTAATGATCTCACAGACGTTGGAGCCAATTTTATCGCTACTTCTTATTATATTGAAGGCATTAGATAAAAAAATATCAGAAGTAGTAGGAGAAACTAACTTACCGAAATATTTGTTTACCGTTTATATGTTTTACTTATACCTGTAAGAGCCGTCAAGTCCCCTTTGCACAGCTGTTTTCCCTCTCGGTTTATCTTCTCCCCGTACCAACGGTGCGCGGTGGAAAGGAGATCCAATAAGGTTAGGAGCGTCGGGGTGGGCAGATGATACATGGAATCCCGTGTCTCTTCCCGCAATGTACGAAACGTCGTGCCTTTCACCAGTGTCATCAACGAAAGAATAGTGACCTGAAAATAATATTGTTAGCACTCGATATTTTGCTACACTAGAAACGCGCTAAATGTCAGTAAAATTTTTGTCACTATTAGTAATTTTATAATTAGTGCCGTTTTGCCCATCAGTATCTATCTTCATTCTCTTCGGATCCCTGAAAGGCCGATATATTTACTTATAGTGGTTTTGCTTGCGCGGCCCGACGCATCACCACAATATGATGTCACATAGTGTGCCGAACATTAATTAAAATGATTAAAATTAAATAGTACATACCCTTTACGTCGCCTCTACTGTCAGCGTTCTCGTTTTTCGAGTAGGTCCTTGTGTCTATTTTGAAGGAGTAGCTGGGATCTTCGCTGGGGTCAAAATATGGGTCATCCTTGTTACCAATATTACCTCTGGGCCGCTGGTCTAGATCTATTTTACGATGGACGTTTGGACCTCTTGGGCGAAATCTGAAATATAATTAAAAGCTTGTTACCTTTTGCTAGCTTTGCATCTTCTTCCTAGCGTTATACCTGTCTAGTACCAAGGTCCGCTTAGATTGCAGAGGATGTGGCTGTGGAGCGAGTTAAGACGACCGACTGCCGTCTGATGTTATCCCCAGAATCCACACAATCCGGCGATTCATATCACTCAGTGAATATAATCGGGATTCACTGTTTTACACGCTTACTGAATCACGGAGGAGGTAGGATATTAGAAAACCAGTGTTAGACTTGGTCACCCATCTATCACCCGGTCCCGTTACGAGCTACTTAACCGAGCGATCGACTCAAATGCCGGCCATTGATTAAGCTACTAACTATTCTGCTAGCTTATGGCATCATGAAGAATAATTTTCAATACTTTACAATATTAAAAAAAGGTACTTTTTTTGTAATTTTATCTACAATTATGGAATCGTTTTTAAGTTGTATTTCGAAATTTTCGAGATTTTCCACTTTAATTTAGTACAGTTAAAAAGCGTCCAACGCACCCTCTAGGTCCAGCGGTGTAAATGGTTTCCTTTACTTCATTGGTACCAGGTTCTCTTGCTCCGAATCGACCGCCGACAACCCCGTTCACATTCGCTTGTGCCAAATGGTAGCTTCCTCCGGTATCTTTATTTGCGTACCTATAGACATGATAATAATAGAGTAAGGTTCTTGTTTAGTTGCAAATATAGAAATATGTTAATATTAGGTTGCGCTAGCCCCTAATACGGGCTTACCTAGTTTAGGGGTTAGGGTTTCAAGGAACTGTATACTTATTTTTATAAATAAAGATTTCATCTTCTTATTAAACTATGCAGTAACATTAAGGTGACTTAAAAGTGGATTTCCACCTTTAACTTACTGATGGAGAACTGAAACCTATGTTTGGTTCCGTTCCTCCGCACGCTGGAATCTCACAACCACCCAGCTTTACATTAATTTGTAGAATAAGTGATAAAAATACAGAAGAAAACATACATAAGTATGTATAAAGATATTATAGTTGTACTGCTACAAGGGTGGCTCACGCGACTTCGCCCGTGTGTTCCTTATTAGGAGTCCATTTAGGAGTTAGAAATATAGTTTAGGACCAATTTTCAGACCTACCAATTATACAGAAAAATGTTCTTAAGAATCGGTCAAGCCGTTTCTTTACACCGTTATGAATAGCTCTCTCTAGTATAAAAAATTTCTTAACATTTCTTTACCTAATTAAAACTCATCATCACTTTTTATTGTATTGTATATATGCATTCTGTTGTTTCAGTTACAATTTTAAAAATTCGGAAAACTTTATAATTGCTTGTATATTAGGAAGATAAGTATCAGGATGCAAACGTATTACCGCTTAAGAATGTAGACAAAAAATTATGTAACAATGTAAACTGCGATTAATGTAATTAGAGGCGTTTAATTAACTACATTATAATTATAATGTGTCTATAGCTCAGCGGTAGAAGGGCGGATTGCTTTAGGGATGGTGCTAGGTTTAAACCCATGTTCCGTCGGTTATAGTCGTACGTATTCCTAGTTCGTAGTGACCAAGAACGTAAATACGTTATAAATTTTATCAACAAATTATTCAATAATGATTTTAAAACATATGACGTTCACAAGTGCCTATAAAAAAGTCTACATGAATAAACGATTTTGTTGACTTAGTTGCTGTATAATTATGGTTATATTCTTAAAAAAACTAAAAAATTCTAAAACTTAAGATAATATTTACTCATAGAACTCTTTTCTTAAATTGCAGTAAATAACGCTATGTTTTAATCTTCATTTTTTACAAGTTCGCTGAGCTAATAAGTTTAATTCATAAATTTTATTGACAATTGCGCGTACTTGAAATAAAAAACGAAATGTTCTTTTTCTCAAAAATCTCTTTAAATTTGAAAATAATAAAACCAGAGTACCATAACTCAATTCAATATGGCGGTTTAAACCTAACAAGAACCACCTTCTTAAAACAATTTTGAAACAGTTTTCTTAAAATGCTCGAGTCTCGACCAAATCTTAGATTCAGGGTCTTATTATTGCTGAAGCGCGGAGTTAGCTTATTCATTTTTTTACACAAAGCGATCGCTATCTAACCTT
>JANCMC010000013.1:11026820-11039666 GCA_024363005.1 Charaxes varanes
GCTCTGAATTCTGTTAAATCGACTTATATAGAAACACAACTGTCCCAACGTCTAATGTATTTAATTTCGACATTAAAAGCAGACACTTAAATTTCATTGATATAGATATTAGTTTAAAGATTTTGATCATCATTTTATTATCAACCAATCAAGAACATTAAATTAAATAAAAAAAACTACATAAAATTGCCAGAACTAGTCCAAATTGAAACAGTACCACACATGAAGCACAAGCTTTCTAATAAAAAAAGAAACATCAACATCGAAAATTCTGAAGTAACATACATAAAAAAAATACAGTCAAATTAAGAACCTCCTCTTTTTTGGAAGTCATTTGAAAATAGTAACACTTGTCCTATATTTTCAGAAGGAACCAAAGCACACATGCATTGCTAACACTTTGGAAGAACATATTAAATGCCTTGGATGTAGTCAACCTTCCTGTTCGTATGGGCAATGCGATGGACATTTGCCTTCTACGTCAGGGAAATCCTGTGTCTGTGAAAATAAAGAGTGTCAGTGTAATCGACTCGACCCCAACGTTTGTATCTCCTGCGAAGCAAAATCGACTTCCGGCGAAATGTGTAAGAAATGCGACATGGCCAAAGCTTTGGCAATGGAAAACTCCAAAACTAAATGCAAATTGGAACAGTTGAGGCTCGTGATGCAACAAAAGAAACAGCGACGGGAGGCGCGCAAGTTAAAGACGCTCCCATACACCACACCGCCTAAAGCCATAGCCTCACCAGAAAAACCGGCTGCAATACAGGAAGAAATAGAAACTATTGGCTAACATAAGTAACATAAACCATTTGCGCTTGACGTTGCTAGTGTGCTGCGAAATATTGTTTTTTATAATTTTTCTTCATAAGTTTTTCATCCACAACATAGAATTCCTATTGACATTGACTTGAATATTGTATTTTCTGAAATTGTGCCAATATCAGGTAAACAAATCTAATATGAAAGATTTATAAACTAGAATCTGCTCTATACAATTCATTTGATTTCAAAATTTTAAAGAACCTTTGATTTGAACAAAATCATATATTAAATATACTCAAGTCAATGTCTGTTAATAATCAGCATAAAACAGCTGTAGATAGAGTTAGCAATGTCATTTTAGGTACCAGTAATTATTATTAATTTGCCAGAAAGTGTTAATTTAAATTGA
Organism: Charaxes varanes; assembly: GCA_024363005.1. Lineage (NCBI taxonomy): Eukaryota > Metazoa > Arthropoda > Insecta > Lepidoptera > Nymphalidae > Charaxes > Charaxes varanes. Next base: position 11,027,995 of record JANCMC010000013.1, read on the forward strand.
TAAAGTAATATTTAATAGAACACACTAGATATCCATGGTACATATTAATAATTACCAGTAAGAAATATTAATTCCCAGGAAATATTGAAAATTGCTGGTAAAAAAATATTAATATTCAGTGTGTAATAATTGGAGATTCAAAATTTTGTGCACCTGTCATGCAAATGACATCCATTATTTGCAACCTTATAATATTTTTATATGTTTGTATCCTAAAAATTCTAAATGAACTAATCTGATAAAAAGAAAGAAATATATCTTTTATATCGTAAATTTTAACACTAGCCCATGTGTTGGTTTATATTTATAATTCCCTGAGTATATTTGGATTTTGAATAAATTACTCAAATAATATCGTTCATCTTAAAGTTCTATGTTATGGGTGAAAATCTTATTTTACATAATATTTAATCACTAACATTGAGTCCTATAAAAGGTTTACCTAAATATTAATTTTTGACAAGGCTTTTGGAAAAGAAGCTTGTGCAATTTCAAAAGAATGGTTACATACATTGAAAATTGTTACTATTAACTATTAATCCTAAAATAAATATGCTCCTTTATTTATATCAGTTTATTGTATTATTAACTTTTAAAATATATGTTTTAATACTTGTCTATATCCAGTGATGGTAAATCTTTGCTTACTGGATTACTATTATTACTTGCCCACAAGTTTTATTTAAACATACATTTGCATTCCTAATGTGTTAATTAATTTGATGATTTTGAAAGTTAAAATTAGTTTTGAGAAATGTCATGACACGATCAAAGATTCGCCATCTCTAGTCTTTCTGTATTAATATGTATAGAAGTGCACTGGCAACGTTTTTAAAAAAGGGGACACCCATTAATTACGTGTTACATGTTTGTTTTTTATTTGTACCACCTGTCACCCCCCTGTGACCCCTAATTAAATTTATATTGCATATTCATTCTAGATAGATTTTACTTGTATTGTTAACACAGACATCTATTTATAATTGAGCTATATTTTATAAATGACAATTAATCTCACGTAATTAATTGATCCCCCCACCCCCCTCTTTGTTACTGCATTTTAAAGCGGGTAACACTTGATTATATTCTAAATTACCATATTTAATAGTTTTGAGTAGACATACATTTAAGAGCTGTTACGCATGTACAAAGGAATATGAATTAGCAAAATCCTAGATATAGTTAAATTAATCGCATGGGTTGTGCGATGCGAGTTGCCTGGTGCGGACGGCGGGACAGCGTGGATTTTTGTTGTTATATTTTAGATTATATATTATTTTATTGGGACAGTCAATTTTAGACATTCATGTACCTAGGTTTTTTTTTGAGATCACTGTTGATTAATGTACCTTTGGAAAATTAGTTTTGTTTATAGGAATTATTTTTCACCTTTCGAATTCGAAGTATCTTAACTTCAAATGTAGCAATCTAAACATTGGATACTAACTGCATTTCGATACCTGGATTTATTAGAAATTAATTGGCACTGTTATTTTTAGTTACTATTTTGTTTTTCCTCTACTTTCCAAGAAAAAAAAATGTTAAAATAAATGTTTTTCTCATTATAATCACTTTTAATTTCTTTTTGTTCATTGCTGACTTAACCTAAATATAAGTTAACCCAACACCAATCAATGTTTACTGCTATAATAAGGAATATTCTTACACTATGCTATCCTATATAAAATATATTGTGTAAGAACTACTAGCTGTGTACATATGTAATCGATAGAAAAAAATAGAGATGCTTCTAATTTCAGAGTTGTAAAAAGTCACATATTAAAAAGTTAGAAAGTACTTAGTATCAGAATTAGATGACACATCCAATAAGGAGAGTTGAGAGTTCATGCTTTAAAATATTTCATTAACAGATGTTTTGTCTAGTTTTTTATGATTTTCACAGGAGCATGATCAAAAATCATTCTCCCTTTCCTTTGATAACTGTATATCTATAAATTACAATTAACACTAAACCAATATTTTCTCACGTTTTACAATAATTGAAATATATTTATCAATTTAGTTGGTAAACAAAATGATTAGACTCTGATATAAATTCTTCGAGGATTGTTATATTTTATTAAAAAGCGACAGTGCAAGTGATTGTCATGTCTTCCGAATAAGGTTTCACGTACTTCGGTCTCGTTTCTTGTATGAACATTTAGCAGTTCCAGTAATTATACAAACGTAATATTATCATAGAGTTCGTTCAGTCTAAAAATTCACGCCCTTCCGAAGTATTCACTTCTACATGCAAAATAGCGTCTAAACATAAACACGCAAAATTATCCAATATCATTGGCTTATTGTGTGTGGTTGAGTTTACAATAAAATCTCTACACCCACCCAGCAATCGTTGCAATTAATTATTTGAGGGGCGTGCATTTTTAGACTGAAACATTTTTACATATTTATCATTTGTGCAACTTATATACTCTTTTTTGGTTATTTCTCAAATTTATTTTTGCTGCTTTATTATAGAGTAGGGTTTTTTTAATAATATAAAAGATTAAATTCGATCATGTCAATAATTTAATAATAATAGCCATTACTATACAATTGAATTATACGTAAATTAATTTTTTTTTGGCCAGTATCAAACCATTTCTGTTCATACAAAGTACGTCTTGCCTTTTTTATGTTGCAGATGTACAAATCCTATCTTGGTAAGGGACCAAGTGGCAGACTGTTTGAAGTTCGATCCAAGATTGTTCGCAAAGCAATAAAGTTTCCTTACATTACTGTTGAGTAAAGCAAAGTGCCTATTGATGTGTAGTGAAATATACAAATAAGTGTTGTGCCATGTGTATTTTAGGTTTCTATGTGGCATCTTTGTTAAATTTACTTAATTAAATTTGGTTGCTTAACTCTTTACCAGTCTGGAACATACTAAGATCTCATTGAACAATAAGTTTACATGCCGTATTATGAAAAACCCCTTATGTAAATACCTTCGTTACCATAATTATCTCCACATATTTTTTAAAATCTTTAAGTTATAATTAATAGGCTATAATTTGACAGGGTTTTTGAAAAATCGGAAATTGTTTCATTTTCTTGTATTTTGCATGTTTAGTGAGGAGAATAAAGTTACATGATAACAGGAAATTGTTTTATTACCAAGCAATTTGTTAAGATTGGAATATGTTTAAAATTGGTTACGTCATTTATTTACTCTTCGGTAATTTTTTTAAAAATAGTTCTCACCGAACTTCTATTGTAATTTAATACAGTCCAATAGTAATGGTTGTGTATACGAAATAATATCAACATTTTACTACGAATTATTTATTTCTTGGACATGTGGTGCTGTAACCGGTACAATATAATGTATCACACAGAATAACTATCAACTGATTTATTGTTCTAATGATATGGTACTTTTAAAATTTAACAAACAATCTGGACAAGCAAAACCTTAGTGTATAAAATCTATTAAAACATTTCAAATTCAACTCGAGGACTTTATATAAAACAATAAAAACTTAACTGAAGAGAGCTTTTATAATCTACATTTTATATGTTAATGATACATGGACAAACTTAAAGCGTGTAGTCAAATAGGTAAACTTTATTTTGCTTATTGCACACAGTATACGATGTATTTACAATCAAGTGGAAATTGTCTTGTAGGTTTAATAAAAAGTCTGTACTCCTTGTAAATTATTTTATTATTAAAATTTATCATATAAATAGCACATAACCCACACAATCGCGCACACAACCGGGCGGAACGACTCGAGTATATAAAGTAAAATAAATTCGTACACTAATATTTTTCACTTGTTCGGAAACCTGAACGGTAACATACATCCTAGTCGTTCCGACAGGTATGAGAGACTAAAAGTAACAATTCCAGTTGAAGTGCCGACACTTCCAAGGAGAACAAAACTATAAATAAAACCAAAACGTCCTTTACTCGTTTACGTTACAGAATTATCCTCTCTAGTTGCAGACAGCTTCACCAGTAATGTGAGACTTAGAACAGTAGTGTGCTCATGCCACCCATCTCTGCTTGTTCCTTAACGAATATTTCGAAGTACTGGTAAATAATAGTGACAGCCAGTAAGATACCAGTGCCGGAGCCAATAGCTCCCAGGAAGTCAGCGAGGACAGAAAGAGCCCCAATACACAAGCCTCCAAATGCGGCTGCAGTGGGAATGTACCTATTGAGTTCATGGATCATTGAGTTGTCTCTATGACCACGCATCACCATCTGTTGTTCTTTTAGCTGCTTAGCCACCTGAAAAGATTAATTCATCTCTTGAATTTTTTATACATCAAGTTATTCCAATAGTAGTAAGTGTTTATATTATCACAAACTTTTGCTAGAGCTAGATTCTTAGAAATAGACAGGCATGAGTTGACCAATTATAATTATGACCCATTTTTAATCTTACTTTTTACATAACTTTAATTTTAGATTGATATTAATCGATTGGTGGTATATTCTCAAGTAGTTTAGATTAAACTCTTGGTGAGTCAGTAAGTAATATTAAAGTACTCACGTCCTTAGCTGATGAACCAGAGACATCGATCCAAGTTTTAGAGAAGAAAGCACATGAGCCCAACATGAAGAAAATGTACAGCACAGCGTGTAATGGATCCTGGGCAATGTGAGCCAACGACTCAGGTGGACTGAAGTAGTAGCACAACCCGCCCACGGGGTAGGCTCGCGCAGGGCCGCCACCGCCCACGTCCGCCCACACTCCTAACAGGTTCACAAGGAAGTTCCCACTGAACTTTACTGCCAGCATCTGTTAAACAAATAATCAATTAAAAAACTGTATCTTTATATTTAATATGAAAATGTATTAAACTTATTTTTTGTAAAAACTATTTAGAAAAGAGTGACTAATGTATTTCTTGCTGATTCTTCTTGTGGCTCTACTTTTCCGAATCAGTATTAGCTTCAAAATTTTTTTACGATTCAAAAGATCTTGTGAAAGTCTACTTGTATAAAACAACTTTTAATTTGATTATAAATCTATCACAAAATTTCTAAAACATATTTTTATACAGAAAAAATTAATATATATGCAGATAAAAATTATTTATACTGTTTGTATGTTATTTTTTCATAATAAATAATTACATAACTTACCTGAGAGATTACATAAAGATTAGATACAAGAGCCGATTGTAGAATGATAGGGATGTTTGAGGTGTAGAAAAGTTTGATGGGATATGATGAGTACTGTCCGCGGTAGCGTGCCGACTTGATAGGTAGGTCTACACGGAAGCCCTGTAACAACATTTATAAGTTAGAGCCTCAATAACTCAATGGTGGAAGGGCAAGATTGCAATCCGCAAGGTACCCAGTTCAAACTCTGACACCTTTGGAATATTGTTGCACCCACTTCTAACATAAGCTTTTAAGCTTAGTAGAAAGGGAACTCGGCATATTAGATATATCTAAAATTTATAACTAATATTCTTAAAAAATAAAGACAAATTTTTAAACAAAGAAATACCAAAAAAATATTTATTTTGTTTGTACATAATATTGACAAGATGGAGAAACTTTGTATAGTTACCTGGAAGTATATGACAATGGCAAAGACCAGAACAGTGGCGAGTAGGTTCATTAGGTTTGGTAGGTTTTGTCGGTAGAATGCCTCACGCAATGCTCGCACTTTGTCAGGACGGGTGGCGAGCAAGTGGAATAGAGCTATCACTGCACCTTCAAATTCTGTGCCGCGACCTAAGACGGAAAAAATGATCATTTTAATAATACTTTTTTACAGTCAAAATTTTCATCAGTTCTTGTTATTATAACTAAACAAAACAAAACATAGTACACCTAAAAAAATCTTTTCGATGTGAAATATTGTAATGATTTAAATTTTATTGTCAAAACTTACTAAGACTTTGTTTGCAAAATATTTACTTACAAAACTTGCCTAATTTAAAAAGAATAGTTATCACTAATACGGTATATCTATGGCGTGTGTTTTGAAACAGTTTTTAGTCACATAAAAATACTAGTTATAATGTATTAATTATAGTAACTTACCAGTGTTGACGGTTGCTGGTGAGAAAGCCTTCCAGACAATTGTTTCACAAATATTTGTTGCAATGAAGAGTGAGATACCAGAGCCAAGGCCATATCCTAAAAGTAAATTTCTCATTAAAAGATTTTTATAAGAAAAAAGGTAGAAAACTACAAAATGTGGCATATGTAGCAGTTTTCAAACTTTAACAGTCTTTCAGTCAGCTTTGGTGGATCTGTTAATCTTTTTTTGAGGTATTATATAAATGATATTATATTACAAAATCAATGACAAAAAAATCCTTAATTAGATGTAAGCTAGGAAAGGAAGGAAAGGAAACTCTAAGGAAAGTCCAATATATCAAATTCATTTATTTTAAAAGAAATACTGAGTTTAACTAACCTTTCTGGAGAAGTTCGTCAAGTAAGAGAACAATCAATCCAGCAACAAACAGTTGAATGATGATCAGCAGGCATACTCCTGCACCAATTTCACTGGGTTCACCGTACATGCCAGTCATTACATATACAATTGCTTGACCAACTGTTATTACCATGCCAAACACTGAGAACAAATAAAATGAGATATGTTTATAGTTGCTTTATATAAATAATAAGAAGCTTACAAAATTTTGACATTTGCATAGTAAATTAAAGTTATGATATTAAAAGATTTGCATTCCACAAATCTCTTGATATCATAAATTTTATTTTAGCTGTTTCTACTTAATTTGCGATAATTTCCAAAAATAAACAAAGTAATTCCTTAACTAATACTTCTTTTTTTTTTTCATTCTGTCTTATTTTTTTATGCCTAAAAATTTTTATAAACTTTCATATTAATATCACTATATGTACAGTCAACCAAGCTTTACCATTTTGGATGACAGCTCCTACTTAAAGAAAATTTTGCTAAGAGTTACTGTTAGAAATTAATATAATACATAACAAGCAGAATTTAGCCTTTTATCTAATTGACGTACAAAGAACATTCGACTTAAGTATGACAAACCAATTTCTTGGTCGACTATACAACCTTTAAATAAAACTTTTTTATCAATTAAATATTATTTAACTTACATTTTTGTGCTCCATTAAATAGTGCTCTATCTTTGGGTGTATCCCCAACCTCAATAATTTTAGCACCAGCAAGCAATTGCATAATAAGACCTGATGTGACAATGGGGGAGATACCAAGTTCCATAAGCGTTCCTCTGTTTGAAGCCAAGATCACACGGATCCAGTAGAACGGATCTGCACTATCTGATGACATTATACCAAATAATGGGATCTGAAAACATATAATCCTTTTCTTGACATCTTTACTCTAACATAATTTACAATAATGTCAGAGTAGAAATGTTAAATATATCTTGTCATATTATTAATTTATTGAATAAACTATTGAATAACTAATATTATTGTGCTGAATTAATTTTACTTGACATTCAAACTAATTTAATTTTTACTGACTATTTATGAATATTACATTATGATATTTTCTTAAGTTTAAGTAAATATAATTTTTGTAAATTAAAATTGCTATCAATATCATACTAGCAAGTTTATAGAACAAAAATCTTTTACTATATTGACACAATGTAATCTAATGGCACAATTTATTGTTATATTAAACAATATATCCACCTCAAGTCTGGGTGTATTATCTATATGTATGTATTTATATATTCCTAAAAAAAATATATTTGTATATAACAGGCGGCTATTACCTATAACACAGGCATTAAGTTGTCTGCCTTAGGAACAGACGTCCATGTGTCATATAGTCCTGTATATATTATTATATATAACAAATGAATTAGTATATAGATTCTTAAAATTTTAAAGTCCCTTTTTCCCCTAAATTATACATAATTGCTGAACATTTCTAAAATATTTTATGAAACAAACAAAGGCAATCAAGGAGCAGTTATATATAAAAATCTTGCAATATGTTGCTAGCATATGGATTGTTATAATAGAATTTGAGTATATGAGATCTTGCTTACCTGGCAGCATACTAAGAAGATAAATAATGTTATTGCAGTCCATAATACTTTTTCTCTGAATTGTATCTAAAAACAAAAATTTCAGTCTTTAATTTATTGATATTTATCCATAATCCACATAACTTCAATTCATTTACAGTTAACTATAATATAGGTTATACTTTCACTTACATCTAATTATAGAGTAATTCAATTTTAAAATTAGAAAAATAAGGAATAATCGTGAATCACCATTAGTCAATCGTTTAAACAAATATATAATTAAGGAAAAGAACAAAAATGATATTTTTCACCATCTTACCTTTCTCTCCGGTTTCGCTATTTCTGGCAATATACTGCAAAAAGGTTTTATAACTTCGAGGAATTTGACTGTAAATTAAGAATAAAACATTGTTTTAATCACTTTTAATACAATAATACCTAATTTTACTAAATCACAAAATCTTTAGAATTGGAAATACGTGTCTACTATATGTACATTTTATTTAAAACGATAAATATGAAAGATACTCACTTCCCATTTTGATTTACAATGATTTAACTATCCTAACTATTACATTAACTGATCAATTTTGATGAAACCATTCAACTTTTGTTCAATAAATAAGACTCCAACTAGACTTTTACAAAAATGAACCTGCGCAACGCCACCAACGAGCTATTCGCAAATGACACGTCCACAACGTCATGTCACGTGACCTGTGATGTTGGCGTGCAAAATGTTACCACAATATTATAAATGTGACATGGTCGAATAACTATTCAAGATTAAAAACAAGTAATGAATTTAGTGGCAGTAATTTAATATAATGTATCTTTAATTGATTGAGACGATTTTTATGTCAGACACAATATAATAGATATATATTCAAAGAGTAATGAAGCCTTAGTAGGGCATTTTAATTGTTATTCCTAAGCCTAAAACAACACAAGATTTCAGAAAAGCTTAACTGCACTTATATCAATAAATTTTTGAAACCTTTTCATAGATGTCCAAAAGACTTTTACTTTTTTGGCAAAAGCGTTCTTCTGTTAGAATTAGTAACATAATGTAACATCAACTTGCTTGCCACTCCAAATTTGTGGGTGTCTATAGGATAGAATGTTAGATCATTGCTGGCAGTAATTTAACCGTTGATCAGCAAAACGATGACTTCATACAGAAATGATGTATTATATGACTTTCAGCTGAAACATAGAACAAGTAAACTCATGTTAACATGAGATTTGACACTTTAATTTTTACGCTATAATATTCTAACTTATGCCAATGTCATAACCATGCGATATCTAAAAATAAAATACAAATGGATTAAGTGAATTTGTTTACTATATTAATAAATATAACATTATTTAATAAATCAAAATGCAGCAGGCACATCGCCCTGGAAATTTCAAACAGAGCAATAAAGTTCACAAGTCACGTCACAGATCAAAACGCGGAATTTCAGCAGCGGTAAAAGGTAAGGTTAAGTTTATTTCATCTTTTTTAACATGATAACTTCTTATAATTCGACGAAAACGCTTGATTTGTTGTCGCGTAAAATTATCGTTCGTAAACCAGTTTTACAAACTTTAAAAATAAATTTATTCTTATTACATTTTAGGAAAAGTAAATGTGAAGGAGTTTGTTCGCCGCAATCGTCACATTTTAAAGAAAGATGAGCGTCGTCACCAAGCATTACAAATTCGTAAGAATAAACGCGAAGAAGTTCTATCTAAGAAACGTGCGCTCGGTGGTAACCGTAACCCCCCCTTTCTTGTTTGTGTTATTCCGTTGAATGCTCAACTGGATGTTCAATCAGCATTAGTGATATTAAAGACATGTTCTGAGGGTGCTATTGTTACCCAATCACAAAATGGTATTTTGCACATCAGGTAAGATATGTTGCCTAGTAGCTAGCAAGCAGTGGTGTGTGGAATTTTTTAATTATATTGTTTCTTTACTAGTTAAATTTTTTGTAATCCAGTAGGGTTTATGGCTGCAATAAATTTATAATATGGGTAATTTATAAATATATATAGCCATTATCATGTAAAATTGTCATCCATAAACCAACTTTACAAGCAATTGGTTTTTTTTTTCAGTTTGCCAAACTTCAAGCAGCGTTTTTCATTCATTTGTCCTGAAATTGATAACGATTTTAGTCTTTTGGACTCTATGAAAGTTGCTGACACTGTACTGTTTGTAAGTTCAGCCCTTGATGAACCAGTGGATGAATTTGGTGAAAAAGCATTGGCATTGGCTATGGCTCAAGGTATGCCAACACCTATAGTAGTGGCAATGGATATTGAGGGAGTTCATCCTAAGAAAAGGACCAGTGAGAAGCAGAATGTTCAAAAACTAGTGTCTAAATGGTTGCCAGAAGAGAAGATTGTCCAACTAGATAAAAGTTCTGATGGCTTAAATATTTTACGTAGAATTGGAAATCAGAAAAGAAATGTCTTACATCATAGAGAAAAAAGACCTTATATGTTAGCTGAGGAAGTAGAATATACACCAGATGTAGAAGGAGACACTGGTACATTAAAATTAAGTGGGTATTTAAGAGGTATGTCCTTAAGTGTAAATGGTTTAATACATATTACTGGTTTAGGAGACTTCCAAATGTCCAGAATAGATGCACATGATGATCCTCGCCCTTTAAGTGTAGGGAAAGAGATTAAAATAAAATCTGATACAATGGAGACTGAGGTTACTAAAGTTACTGTATTACAAGTAGCAGATCCTGCAAAACAAGTATCTTTGGACTCAGAAAATATTCCTAATCCAATGGATGCAGAACAGACATGGCCAACAGAAGAGGAAATTAAACAATCAAATATAGATACAAAAAAGAAAATCAAAAGAGTTCCGAAGGGCTGGTCAGATTATCAAGCAGCTTGGATAGTGGAGTCAGATGCTGAAGATGATAAGTCTTATGAAAGTGAACATGAAAGTGAAGATGATGAATTTATGTCTTGTGAGGAAGAAAACTCTGATCAAGAGGCTAATGGTGAAGACAATGATTTTGAGTCTGTAACTGAATCAGAAGTAGGTGTTACTGATGAAAAGTATGATGCAACAATTGATAAATTTGAAGAACATGAAATGCTTAAGAAATTAGCTGCAGCTAAGGAGGATCAACAATTTCCAGACGAAGTTGACACACCTCAAGATGTGCCTGCAAGGGAGAGGTTTATGAGATATAGAGGCCTAGAGTCATTCAGAACATCACCATGGGATCCTAAAGAAAACCTTCCTGAGGAATATGCTAGAATTTTCCAATTTGAGAATTATGAACGCACAAGAAGAAGAGTTTTCAAAGAACTTGAAGATAGTCTTGATAATATGGTAAAAATGATTCAGTTGATTACAAATTTCCTTTTCTTCCTTTAAAGTCGAATTACTTTGGATATTAATAATATTAATTACACTTTCTTTCAGTATGGTTTTTATATCACCATCCATGTTAAAGGAGTCCGTCAAGATCTTTGGAAGGCGTTTAATGGTGCCAATGGTAATTGCCCAATGTCTGTATTTGGACTTCTACCACATGAACATAAAATGTCACTTATGAATGTAGCACTAAAGCGAACAGGTGTTAATGATGAGCCAATTAAAAGCAAGGAACGTTTGATTTTCCAAGTGGGGTACCGAAGGTTTATCGTCAATCCCATTTTCAGCCAAC
>JANCMC010000013.1:11192739-11203858 GCA_024363005.1 Charaxes varanes
ATCAGAACAGAAATATAAAGACAAATTAGTGTCTACTAATTTACCGCATTTGTTGTGTTTTGTTGTTTATAGATTAGGAATCCGCTAAGTCGGTTTCAATGGGCCACATTAGGGTGGTCTAAGGGCTCTCTATAATTTTATGCGAACGAAGTCGCCGGAAAGAGCTCTTCTTATTATTTGACCTGTTGCATAAAATTATTTTAGGATGATGTCAATTTAATAGTATTGAATGCACTGAATAGGTCTTAAAAAATGTCATAGTGCCAGAGAACTTGTATGTTATTCAGAAATATTTTTTGATGTTGAATATAAATTATCAAACAATTAATTTTTTTTTTTTGTTTCAGATCTGTCCTAATAAAAAAGGAGTTGATTTGCAGCAGCAATCTGCAAAATATCAAGACAAACATATTTTGGTATATGTGAAAATTATATGCGGGAATAGTAAAAAAAATACCCTAATGATTCAAAAATGTACATTGTGATGTTGGAATTTAGCTGTTGTCAATATTGATTGTTATAAAATAATACAGTATTATGAACTTTTTGCAAATATCAATTTGCAACAAGGAAAAAGAAACATTTAAATATTAATAGTTACTTGTGCAAATAAGTCTTTTTCTTTACAATTTCAATCGATAGATCGGTATGTAGTGAATTTAGTGTTTCATATTTTTTAATCATATTTAAATAATAATAAATGAAATAACCTAAAGTTCTGAAGTATTATATGCTGGTTCATTTAATAAATATAATCAAGGAGCACAAAAAATGTACGTAAAAGTATTTGAAAAATGTGACATATTAATATTTTTTTTGCTTGTATTAATGCATTGTAAAGTTTAAATCTGACATGTAAACAATACCCTACTTTAACCAGGATATAAGTTAAAACTAACATTACTAGTAAGTATGATGAAATACTAAAACCTGTTGTACAAATATTTTTCCCAGTCATAACATTCAATATTGACACAGTTAAGATCCATAAAATGTTCATGCCACATAAACATAAATTAGCTTGTAATGCTTAGTTAAGATTTGCTGCATAATTGTGTTCATAGACTGAGATTCACTGAGCTTAGGCAGTGAAGCGAGGCTGAGATGGATAAGTTTATGTAAAAACTACCATATTGGGTGGAAAAGTTGTTATAGTTGTTTTACTATGAAGATGTGTTTAGGCATTTTTTAAATATCACCACTCAAATGAAGTCAAACTAATATTAAATAGTTTGTGCCTATTAATCTTTTTCCGGGTGCAATTTTTTCAGGTACTTACATATTAGTGGCAATGCAGGCTATGTAATAGGTAGGGTAGGTTTCTGGGGCCAAAGAGATTGTGTGACAACTTGTGGTTATGTCTTTTTATTTTTTAAATACAAGGAACTTACAAGTACAAACCACAATATTGAGTTAATGTGCCAATAAAGAGCAATCTTAAAAGCTCATAAACAAATTTCCCAAAAGCCAACACTACCAGCTTCCCCAATGCTGTAGGTGTCCATGGGCGACGATGATCAGTTTTGTGACAATTTTCTTTGATTGCCTGCTCTACCCATAAAAAACAAAGCACAAGGTGCCAGGCGTTCGCGTAACGATCGCTTTGTCCCCTCTATCCTATTTGTAACAGTAAAAATATACAAAGATGTACTGCATTGGCACTAATATGTAACTATCCATTTTTATTACAAGAATTTATGTATTTAATCCTACAAAGCAAATGTATCAACAGTTTAAAAACTTCAAAGTACAGTAAGACCTGCAAGGTGATGGATCTATTACTTGCGAGGTGAATTCATTACATGCTAATGAAACTTGTCTTGTCTCTGTGCCTTTGATGTTAGTGGTGATGTGTAAGATATGCCTAGATTTCACAACGCAACTGGTTAGTTTGCAGCTGAGATGGAATAAAACATGTAACTGTTTACGTTTTCAAAAGTGACCGAAACTATAGATAGACTTAGTATATCTAATAACACAAATATTAAATTCACACAGAGTGCCTGTTAAATCATTCTCATGCATTGATTGCTAATTAGTTAGTCGTAATTTTGATTTGTTTAATTATTTTTAATTTACTTTTTAGTTTTGTCGAAATAAAGTTCTAGCATAAATATTTTATTTCTTTTGTCAAGTTTGTACTGTGTTTCTATATTACAGATTTTTTTTTGATCAAACAAACTTGATCCCAACTGTTTGGTACCTTTCATTTACTCATATAAACTAAAAATAAACTTTAAAATTTACTACTCTAAAAATATTGGACTACTACTCAAGGATAACTCATTACACTGATACAAACATGGCTTAATAGGTAATGATAATTAGCTTTATTTAAACTTTTAAGTTATTTTGTTCTTTGTAATGTAAAGTACGTTGACAATTCCATGACTGACAAGTTCAGTTTATGAGCATATTTTGGACTTGTGTTGTATTTTAGTTAAAAAGTTTTTATTGAATACCGACAGGATTGATTTGTTACCAAGCAATTATTCAATAAAATTAGGATAGGCCTTTTTTAAATTGTATTATCAGCTCATTATTAGTAGGTTATTGGCGTTTAAGAACTGAAAATAAATTAGCTAAACACCACTAAAATTGATTTTTATTGACATTAAATACATGTAAAATTACGTAAAGTAGATCCTGTATAATCTAAGTTACGTTTCCTAAAAAAACTGCACCAAATTGATACATTTTAACTTTGCTCTGATCCATTTCAACGTTATTTTTTTTAATTTGAAATCCTAATTTTTACATGAAATGCAATATTCGTCGTAATCTGTCCTAATAGAAGTTCTTCCTTTCGAATTCTGTAAAAACTAAGTATGTACCTATGACAATCATATTGCAATATTGGAGAGAGATACAAATATAATTGAGGTACAGTTTTTTCAGTACTACATCAACGCACTTTGGAATAATGATATTTCCACCGATAGCTGCTTTTTAGTTTTTTGTTAATGTTCGTTCCGTAAAATAAAAGGAAAACACTGAATATTTAAAAAATCACCGAAGTTGCGGATTACTGCTAATTTTTAAATAAAAAGTTGAAGGAAAGTTAAGTTGTCCTATTTAAATAGTAAATAACAGTTCATAAACCGTCCGCATATGGCGCTTGTGTAAACAGGGTGAATGTAGAAGTAGGACTTCTGTTAATGATTTTGTTTTGAAGTGAAGTGTATATTAATGTGCAACAAAAAATCAGTGCAATCTATACTTTTGTTCCGATTCATGGAATTATGAAAGTAAATATGATACTACTCTATCTACTAGTCATGTATTTCCGCAAATCTGTCAATTACTTTAATTTATCTCGAATTGTTCATAGGCATATACTCAAAATAAAGGTATCTGTGCCTAATATTTAAAAATTTTCTGTGGCCTATGATATACACTGTACCTTTACTTTTGATACGAAGTACTAAAAAAAACATATGTCATATGTCATTGATCAATCTAATTTTTAGTGTAATTGTTTTGTGTAATTTTGTATATTCGTACGACTTTAATCAAAAAATCTTAAGAATCTAAATTAAGTATGAGTGTAGAAACTTCACCAAACAATGGGTCAACTAAACCAGAAAGAAAATATTATGATCGCACAAAATCCGATGACTTACAAATCTCTCGAACGGACATGAACATGTTGATCATGAATTATTTAGTCACAGGTAACTCTTTATTTCTTTGTTTTGATTAGATAGACTAGTTTTTAACAAGAGTATACTTATTTATGTTGTTTCATACCTCACGGACAATATTATTGCAAATATCATATTAATTTCAATCGATACACAAAGCAAACATTTCGCCTCTTTGTTAGATCTCTTTCTATTGTAGTATTGTTTTTAGAGGGGTTTAAAGAAGCAGCATTGAAATTTCAACAAGAAGCAGGTCTACAAGAACCTGCACTATGCAGCTCTTTAGATGAGCGTATAATGATCCGGGAAGCAGTGCAGGGTGGACGTATTCCAGAAGCAATTTCTATGGTTAATGCCTTACATCCGGAGCTTTTAGACAATGATAGATATCTATACTTTCATTTACAAGTAAGTATTAAACTGTGGAGACATTTCTCTTAGACCTCAATGAAACCCATTTTTTACAGCCATTTGAAAAAAAAAATTTTGTATATCATAGATTTTGATGAGTACATTAACCAAAAATTATTTTGGAGGTTCTTGTGTTTATACATTTGTTAACTAGAAACTTGCTATTGATTAATATATAAACAAATATCTTTCTCCACTCTTATACATTCACAACTTGATGACTTTTGCCCTGGCTGCACACATAAAAAATAATGACTGATTGTCACATTCCGCCTGAGCCGAGCCTACAAGCAAGAGTACAGAACAAGCAATAAGCACCATTGGTCTAAGCATTCACCATTATCATGTAAAATTATTCTCAGTAAACCAACCTTACAGGCAACCAATATTTATTTTTGTAGCAATTACAATTATTGGAGCTGATTAGAGCAGGCAGAGCTGAGGAGGCACTTGCCTTTGCAAGTGCGACATTAGCAGAAGCTGGTGCCAATGATCGTAATGCTCTCACTGAGCTTGAAAGATCTTTAGCACTATTAGCTTTTCCTGATCCTCACACTTCACCTTTTGCTGACCTGCTACTACCATCACATAGCCAAAAGGTAAGATGATTCATAAATGTAATATTTGTTATACTTATAATTTACCATTATAAAATTTGCTGTACTGCCTTATCTTCAGTAAAAGCCTTATTGTAGTCTGTGTTAAATGTGTATCAGTTTTGCTAACATGACAATTATGATGCAAGTTGAATGTTATTGGCTGGTCTCAATGGCAATGACAGTTAGTGACACCTCGTGTTTGCAGTCCTACCATCATTGATAACAATATGATAAATTGCTATTGGTGGTTGTAATGGTGGCGATGATATTAAAATAGTGAGTGCCTATAAAAGCAGTGTATTGGATATATCAGGGTTGATTCACTTTAGTTTCTGACAAAGACAAAAGTGTAACCAAGTACTCGTTTTATTTTACCATTAATAGTAACTAAAATTATTATTGTAATTGATTGTCATTCCTGCAACATTTTATACATAATTCCTTCTAGTCTTGTCATACATATCTCTTATAAAAGTTATTTTTTTTTCTTCAGTAATATTGGTGTTAATAAATATTACATCCAAAGATTAATTTGTTTTACTACAGTCTTTATGAATAAAGCTTTTCCTTCAGTAGTTTATAACCAAGACTTGTGTAGTTTTATTGTTTGATTAAATCAAAACTAAAGAATTTTTGTATTAGCCAGCCCAGACAATATCTCATTGCTGTGCAAAAGCCTCCTCCCTCCTAGACCTCTCTCCTCCATCCTGACCCATCTCAATCCACTTCTTCCTTGAAAATGAAAAGGGGTAAAAGTCATTGCACCATCTAGTCCTCTGCCTACTAATTAGATCATTATGTAATTAATTTTCTCATTTATATTATGTTGTTATTAAGAAAATATATTGTTTTTCTTTTTGGTAAAATTATCTTGTTAATATTAAACTTGCATGTTTTATGCTTTCAGATTGCAAGTGAACTTAACGCAGCAATACTTAAAATGGAAAATCAAGAATATACTAATCCAAAACTGTGTAGTCTCTTAAGAATGATTCTCTGGTCACAAAGTGAATTAGACAAGTATAATGTTAAATACCCAAAGATGACAGACCTCGCTAACGCTACTATAGAACAACCAAAATGAAATAAGAACGGAAGGAAAAGTGAATAATAAATACAATACTTTTATAATGAAGGAATAACAAATAAGTCATTATCAACTTTTATGTATATAATTTTTTAACTACTATGTCTAAATGCATCTCAGAATTCTTGTGACAAATGTTTAGTAAGAGACAGAAGGTAAAGAAGGCCCAAATAGGAACCTTGGTTGTTTAAACCAGAGGTCTGCAAACTTTTGGGCAATCAAATGCCACATCATAAAAAATTGAAATACAGGAGGGCCACATTGTAAAGGAATAAGATATAGAGAGGCACAATTCTAAAACATTTTTTTGGAAATAGGTGTCTATTTATGTAGGTAGACATTTATAAAACTTATTAAAAATATAAAGTTACTAACTATATGATAAAGTTTACACTTGTGTAATATAATTACCTAACAATTATTTATTTACAAGCGATTTATTGCCATTTACAAAACAGCCACGGGCCTCAAACAGTGGTCACAGGACACGTGTTGCCAACCACTGGCTTATTTTAACAATGAATTATTCCTAATAAAATAGAAATATTAACTCTACAACTATGCATGTTAATTCAAATGAAGTTTTGGAACACTAATAACCTATTTCTAATAGTAGGCTATTCCTCAGATAGAAGGTTGTAGCCTAATCGGTCAGCATTTTGGTTGATCGCTAGATTAAGCAGGTCTAGCTGCGACCGGGTGATAGATGTGTGACTTTCCTTTCTGACACTGGTTTATATTTGATATCTGACTTCTGTGTTTCGGAAGGCATGTAAAGCAGTGGGAACCATTTAATGTTACTGAGTGATATTAGTTGTGAGGTTGCAGAGATCTTGGGGCTTCCGAGGATGATGTCAGAGGGCAATTGGTCATCATAAATCGCCCCAAAGCCACATCTTCTATAATCTAAGTGAAGAAAAAGGCTTTTCTTCAGATAGTTTATTTTGATATTTAGCATTACTATTAGTGCAAAAAGTGACTAAAGCCAATAACCATGCTCGGATGAAAGGAAAACGTACATGAGAACATCCTTTTATAAAACTTATTTTTTTACTTAAAAAAATACATATATTATTAATATGGGATTAAAGGTCATTTCAATACCTATCTGGTGAATGATCTTTTATCTCATATTAAAAAAAATGTATTTTTTGTAAATAGAACAAAATAATAACATTTTACAAAAAAAATGCTCTTATGTGCATGTTTTCATTGCACCCGAGTGTAGTAAAGAATTATTCATGAATTAACTGAACTTATATATTTGTCTGATAATATACAAAACTTTCATTGAAGTTGAGTCACTTGACTGAGACATGATTTTTTAAAGATTTAGTATTAACCTCATCTTTAGATAAAACCATGATCTGAAACTCCAAGATAGCCAGAGTTCATATAAGATTTGATGATTTGAGAACAAGTAGAAACAACTTAGTGATTATTATTTAAGTTTTGAAAATGGTTAGTTCTAAATTTATATATTAAGAAATGAGTATAGGACACGTCAAGTGTGCGACATAAAGTTTTTATCTAATTAAAGGATGAATGACACATTTGACAAATAGCTTTCGGTGTGTTGCAATGAAAATGCATAAAATAGAAGAAAGAACATCCTTAACAATTAAAAAAAAAAGTGAATATTGTCATTCAGAATTCAGGTCTTGTAATTAAATATTAAACCTACACCTGGGTTACAAGTTCCAGGCACTGCATTGGTTCCTTCCTCTGTAACGCGATGGATCTGACATCCACACAGTGAATACATGGAATGCTAAGAAATTTGCCTCTTTTTTATCATATTTGAAAATTTTATATATAATTAAATACCTTGATACCATATTTTGAACTCCAAAATATATTGAGAAATTTATATGGTTTTTTTATATTCATATCTATCATTTCTTTACTATTCTTTTGTATACTTGATAGATCAACAATTTTCGAAATAAGACCCTCTAAGAATTAACAAGTTTTTTATCCATTAAAAAAATCACTTGAAATAGTTAAAAGCTTTTAATTTTTTTAGTTATCTTAATCAGTTTCCAATTATATGATTTTAAATTTACAAAAGTCATACCTTAAAAGATGTCAATGTTATACTCTGATATCATGTAAACTAGGAAATATGAAATTGTTTTTCAGCACTCACTTGAAAGCTGTCCTGTAAATTTTCTTAGCATTAAGGATTTTATGTAATTTTTAAAAATAAATAATTTATTAAGACTTTATTTGACTCCTTATTTAAAACAACATAATTATAATATATACATATACATGATAGGATTCATTCAGTCATTTGTATTAACCATGCAAAGACATTTTTATTTCTGTAAATTTATAAAATTAATGAGATGTCTGTAGTTAAGTTTTTGTCACCAGCCAAGAACATAATCTAGTGCTTTAGAAATAAGGCCACTAGATCTTTGGGGCACTGGGGCAGAAGGTATTGGTGTTGGGCATAAAGATCTTGCAGTACTTTGTCTGTAAAGAAAACAATAAGTATGAATATTATAAAATACTTAACAAAATTTAAGCCATTTACATTTTTCTTCCAGGTCATAGAGTAATTGTACCTTTTTATTATCGTCTGGACATTTTAAAATTTTCTCAGAACATCATTCTCTTTGCGATAACAGGTGTGAGTTGCGTAAGGTGTCATTCATAAATTACAACCAAACTGTGTTCTTTTATAGTAAAGTAATTTATAAAAAATTGGTTTTGGCACCAAGGAGATAATTTCGAAAATGGGACACCTGTGATGAGGACAGGGGACTAGTTGAAAAAAAGTAACATTCATATGACCTAATTTATGGATGTCCTCTAACATCAAGACAATTTAAAAAAGTTACAATCTCATTATGTCCCAGAATAATGATTATAAGGTAAAGTGAATTCAGTCTAAATATGCATCCCCTCCAAACCAGTAAAACTTGACTAAACCAATCCCGCTATTAGTTGACCTTGCAGTCCATGGTTGAGTTGGGATTTATAATAAAATCCCTGCATGCGTGCACAAGCCTTTCAACAATATTTAATTTCACACTTTAAGATAATGGATTTTAGTGGAGGTGTATGCATTTTTAGACTGAATGCACTATACTAAAACATTTAATTTACCTTTCTGAAGTAGAACCAGGACTTGATACTGACATCCTAGGAGGCTCCCTACATTCTACTACACCCACCATAACTCCAGGGAGCACCTGTCTCCCATTCAGAGCTACCGCTCGTTCCTTTTCCGCTCTTGTTGCATATCTAACATGTGCCCAGTTTCCTGGAGTGGGATATTGCTTATCTAAAATTATAAAATTGGATGGCTATAAAGTCGTTTTACAGATGATAATTATATGTGATAATGTCAAACACTTAGGTCAATCTTGCATAGCTATCGTTTTTACATGTTCTCACTTGCACACTCAGCTCAGGCAGAACATGACAATGAGTCATGCTTTTTTGCGCTTGCAGCTGTTGTTTATAAGAAGATGTTACAGCTGAAGTTTTATAAGAAGTTATCATGTTAAAATGGTTATGTAGTGATTAATGAATAAATATTTTTTTGTAGAAATATATATATATATATATACATATGTACATACATATATACATATAATACTCCCAGACTCAAGCTGGCCACAACCCACAACCCTCGGAACGCAAGGCAGGGCCACTGCCCACTGCGCCAACAGGTTAGTCAAAGTTTTATTATAAAAAAAAAACAGCATTTAAAAGCATATAATTATGTTAAAATAAAAAATTACCAAGTATTGCACCACAGTTGCTAAATCTAGCTAAAACTGTATTAGCTGCATTCGGTGGAAATCCAAACACTGTTACCCAATATTCATCTTGCTCCTGACAACCGTCTTGCCATGTTGTAAAAGACTGATTAACATTATTAACATAAGAATTCTGCAATAGAGAATTATTATTTCCATAGCCTAAGAAGCTATTGTCTTGAAAGATTGATTTATTTACAGATGGTTCACTTTTAATGGTATCAAATAGATCTTCTATTGGTGGTCCGTTTGTCTTGTTAGCATATGAAACATTAGGTGATGTAGGGATGTTGGGATACATGTTTTGCTGATTATAAATGGCTTGCTGATGTACAGACATATTCTGCCGATACATTTTGTGGTCAGGTGTTGATGTTTGAGGACTTGTAGGTGAACCTGTAAATTACCAAAATTCTATTATATTATTGCTAAACTTTATGATTTATGAAGTATAACTTCTGTAGGCGTGTTTGACGTGGGGAGAAAGCTGGTGAATGAGTGACCACGGCGTTACGAAAAGTGTGATCGGGCGAGACCAACGGAAGTTGAAAGGAAAATATTAGTTAGTGAAGATAGAAAAAGAAGAGAGTTACATTTCGTATTCTGTAGGCCAGAAAGAGGTGCAAGCACACATTTTGTTTCTCTCTTCCTCTTATAGCCAGTGCATGAAATATATACATAAATATATTAATACATAATATACTGACTATATACCTATGTATATAGTCAGTAGTTCGTTTGCTTTAAATATTCTACGTTTAAAGTGGAAAATTTGTTAGTTAATTTTTCAATTTTACATATATTATGTACAATACACGTACATATAGATGGAGCTAAAGAAGTTGTACGTCAGTCCTTTGATCTAAAACACACTCGTTTTTTTTCTGTTATAAAAAGAATGAATTCGCTTACCAAATGCAAGGCTACGTCCTTTCGTTGGCGATAGGCTGGTAGTACGTGGAGACATATTACTCAAAGTGGGAGGATTAATTTCCCCTAATAAAAAAGGTGGCAAATAGCCTACGTTAGGACTTCCTGAAGGGGAATGAGTAGGGCTCCCTAAAGTCATAGGTTCCATATTTGTTAACACTTTTAGTTTCAGTTTTAATTTTTTAAATCGTATGTATTATTTATCAATACTTTTAAATGCAGAACTTGTTTACCGGATCGGACCACAGTCCACAACTTGAACACACAGAGTAATAGGCTAGCATTAGCATTGAGTAGGACATGAAAGAGGCGATTACTTGTCCTGGACAACAAGTCTAATGTAAGAGCCGTCTCAAAATTGTAACGTGTCCTACTACAAATTTTTTATCATGGTCGCGATGGTAGTCGTGTTACTCACTCATCCGCAGGTAAACAATGGGATGTGTGATAGAGAGGTGCGTATCACATAATACAAAATTGTCCTGGTACGCTATTTTGAAGTGACGTGTAATGTCACTTTGTTTTGTTTAATAAGAAAACTTTTGGATATATTGTTTATTTCTTATTTTATTATATTTATAGTTTAAAACGGTAAATAGGAATTTATTCAGGTTTGTTACTATAAACTTAAAATCATTTTTTTAAATTGTTTAATCCACTGTACAAAAAAAA
>JANCMC010000014.1:19788-37819 GCA_024363005.1 Charaxes varanes
TAAATATTATTCTGTTATTAATTATATTTATCAAATAAATAATTTTAAAATTTATTTATATAGATTTATTTTATGAATAATTATTTATATTTTTTTAATTATATTAATGCAGAAAACGATAGGAGGAGATACTCTTTATGAGTTTATTCTTACGCTCTTACCCTGTGCCGTATCATAAGAGATTTATTTATCCTCGTTCCTGTTCTTTGCTCGTTCATCCTTGTACATAGACGTGGTTAGGTGGCAATTGTCATCGACCATTACTCTTTGCTGGGTGATCTTAATATATAACAAACGCAGTTGGGCGATCATTGTGGATTGCTACAACGATGCGCGGATTCACAATACCATCGTCTTTAATATAGATTATTTCATAACTTAGAAGAGTGAAAAGGTCATACTACTTCATATTGACGAAGATAAAATAGTAGAGTAGTAATGTAAACTGAAAAACAAAATGAAATTGCCCCCATTGACCGTAAAAACTACAAAGACGTGCCTTTCGTCGAAAACAAGAGTTTACGATATCTTCTTCTTTTTGACATTCATTTAATGTTTGGCATGGCTGGCATTAATGCCTGGCATTAATGCCATTAAATGTATGGCAGTCCTTACATGAACTACATAGGAGCAAACTCAAAGACATTCTTTCTTTCAACTTAAAGAGACAATTTGCATTAACTTCCGTTTTATTAGTTGGTTAAGTGAGCTCCCCCGCTGTCGCTGTCATACGCCTAGCGGCCAACTCCCGTTACTCTCTGATCAATCAACGACCTTAAACCGCTGTAGACTCATGACCATAAATTATCAGTATCGGGATTCCATTCCCGGCCGATGAATCACTGTGCGTTTTGAAACTTTGAACGCTGTCCTCAATATCAAGGGCTACATTATGTTTATAAAGGATTCCACAGACATTTTGTCATGCCCACTTAAAAATTTGATGTTAAGAAGACTTAAGCAGAATATTAGACATAGTAAAATGTTCTTAACTAATTAAATAAACCTTAAATGTATATATTCAAGTATTATTGCTCAATATGTGTATGACATGGAGTTGAGCTTTAAATAAGAATTATGTATTTTTTTAATAATGTAATATGTACTTGTTAATAGTTGTAGCCTGTTTTGCGTACCATTAGTATAAAGGAATTCTTGAAGTAGGATAAAACCGTTAAAACCTACTAGTTTTAACCACCTATTACTTTACACTACGTTGTCACTTTCCATGAAGCGTGACTTTAGAGAAGCATTAATCTATTCGGGTGTTAAGAAAGTCAAGCATCCGATTGGTGATAAATTATTTATCGCTGCGACCACAATCACATTCCCAGTAATTAAAAATGTGTTATCTGTAAAAATGTGAGAATGTAAAGAGTTCCCATATGATATTGTAATACAGGAGATTGCTTTATCAGTGGCCCTGCATCTATAACCACTTAATGATACGCTCCAGGTAACTCTTTTAATATCATGACTTTGGAGGTTATATTAAACGGAAATACATTATTTAACTGATTTAAGTCTATGATGAAATGAAATTAATTCCTACAACATGCAACACAATAGGTACAAAAGCAACATTTGCTATTTAAATATATGGGTTTGCATATCGACTGTTTACCAAATACATTAGAAACCGTCTCCACACTAGGGAACCTGTATCGTGGAGGCCATATAAGGTGTTGAACTTAATAATAACGTTCTTTCTTTAAAAAATAAATAAACTGGGCAAGTGCGCGTTCAACCCGCTCACTAAGGGTTCCCTACTATCACGTTATACTTTACTAGGTTTTTTAACGATTTATACTTTTATGAAATTTTTATTAATTTGACATAGTCACTGCAATTTTTTTGTTTTCAAATTTCCGGTTTTCGGATTTTTTCCATACTTGTATAACTTCTTGCCAAATGGCATGATTCTAGATAAACGGGAAGTACTTTATAGGTTTTGATTTCCTTTTAGAATGTACTAGTGTGGGAAATGCGACATAAATGGAAATATCTTTTGTTTGTTAATCAGTGGTAGCGAAGTGGCAGTGAAGCTTCCGGATGAGTGGTAGCTTTTAAAATATCTGGCGATTCAAAAGAGCTTGTATAAGTCGACTTTAATAAAAAATCATTTGAATTTGAATTGCGTATACTTAGAAGGTTAATTTTTTTACAGCTTCCAGGAATCACAGACCTTAGTATTTGGTATTAATTTCAACTTTATAACTCTAAGCATTCCTGAGAAAAAGGGTATGACATACAGACAGAAGGACAACGGAGTCGTCCTAAGGGTTCCTTTTTTACTTTAGAGATACGGTACCCTAAAACCTGACTTCGATTTGTCATAATTGGACCAAATTGATATGGGAGAACACGGGATGCACCAGCTTTCAAATAAAAAAAGATTCCAGCTCACCCAACGAGTTCTGAGGTAACAAACATTAAGAAAATACAGTCGAATAGAGAACCTTTTATTAAGTCGGTTGAAAACATTCACTGCCTATTTTTTCGGCAGAATTAAGCGTTTTTTTCATTAATCTAGAGTATTTAGAATCCGCAGCCGTGTTATTGCTTGTCACCATTTGTTCAGAGATTATATTTTTTATCTCGTTTTAAGTATTAAGCTCCAAAACTTTTTTCTTTATAATTACACGTAAAATCGCTGATTTATTTTAAGCTTTATGTAAATTTAAATATGTTATACAAACTTTTTACTAATAAGGATAATTATTGTCATATAACTTAAGCAATGAGCCCGTCAAATCAATTCTCTAAAATAAATTTGACTCTTACCTTTGATGGAATGTTGTGAGGGACGTGCTATGGTCTACAATATTAGAAATTAGTCAATTTACTTTTAATATTTACAATATCCTTTATGTTGTAATCTTTATAGTTACATCCTACCTTTACCCTTATTTCCCTTCTTTTCTACAGTAAAGTATGCATAAGTATCCATATACAGCATTCTTGTCGCTTCTCCACAAGGAGCTGTCATGGTATTTTAGAATAATAACAGAGCAATTTTTTCTAATTGTCATTGAGGTGACAGGTATGAAAATTTTTCGCCAAGTTCCCGTGACTCGCGCCAGGCCTGGGTCCGGTTAGATGGAGATTAATCGAGCCCCGGCCTAGCGGTAAGTCGGTTAATGCGGTTATCTTGTTCCCAAAACAATGGCCCTATGTAATTTTTATTTATTACGAGCCCACGCCATCGCCGCGTCGCTGCCGATAAGAGAAAGCTTATCTGAGATATCTCCGCACGGATAATGAACGCATTGCAACTGGAGAGAAAGTACCATACACGTTAACGAAGATGGCGAGCACTAATGTTGATAAACAATTGTTACGCATTATATTTAGCCAAAGTGTCTCATTTACTTGATTTGCATCTCGTTGTGATACGGGTTGCGTAATAAATGAACAGGTCATGTTCTATTGAAAATAGCCTCCACTGTCTCCAAACCGATACTACTTAGAACCTTCAAGAGAAGAACCTCTTGTCTCATTTGAACATTTATTCTAGTATTGTTTCATAAAAGTGTCCTCGTAGCATATTGAAATATAAATCAACAAACAAATCTATCTGTTGAAGTTAAAACAAGAATGAATAATATGTACATTGATCCTACAGAAAGATGTCCACCAACCTGTCTGTAGCAAAATGCACAAAAAGTCGGTTAGCGTCCAATAAACGTCTCAGTGAATAAGACCAATTACTGCTGTCACTGCGACCCTGCAGCTTGAACTGGTTGCTTATCGAGCTGTCATCGCCCACTCAGCTCAGCTCAGCTCGGATCCGACCGTTGGCACTTTAATCCATTGCTTACCTAAAATAAACTATCCGGAATCGAGTCACATTAGCTTAAAGCGCTTAAAGCAGACACGATTTCTGATTCCGTGCTGTCTCATTAATCTTATTGAATCGACAAACTTGAATAGAAAAGGTTAGTTATACTCTATAGAAATAAATATGGAGAAATGAAACGATCAGTAAAGCCGTGTCGTCTAGCAATGCTAGCTGTTTACGAGAATGGCTCTGTTGCTCTACGCTATTGGTAATTGACTCCCTTATTTATTTTAATTATAACATGTTTTTTGATTCTATTACCAACAATTGTCTTTACTTCTAGGCTTAACCTATTTTTCTTTGTAATCACTAAGACCAGTAAGGTTTGAACCATATGGGTTGAAATAAACAAAAAATTATAATAAGGCTCATTGCTGGGTTCAATGTGACAGCACCATCAGTTTTTTCCAGTTTCATGTCGTGAATCAATTACTAGTGTTACGGGAAGCTGCGAGGCTCGGACAGGTGTTATCTCGCCATCGTCGCCCACTCGCCCGTTAATCACGCTTGTCGTCTGTCCGTCTCGAAGGCGAATCCATTGCTAACTATAAATTATACTTTGATTCGTACTCGAGATTTAAATTCTTGTACTGTGTAATGTATAGTCTTTACTGCGCTGAAGTTGAGATACATTATCAATCTATTAATACGTGGAGCGAAGCCTTTTGGTACCTCTTTACATTTTAATTGTGCTGACGGAGGAGTATGAAATTGGGCACAATCATAGTATAGTTTATTAGGGCGAACAACGCTAGTCTCACACTATCCCACATCGTAAGCAGTTTTGAGAAACACTTTACTGAAAGACTATCATGCCTATAGATTTGTGTCTTAACTTTGTAATTGTAATTTAACTTCATATAAAGATGAAAAATATGATAATAATAATAAAAAATAACATATGAAAAACTACGCGAGCTCTGCCTTTTGTTAGTAAAATATGCATTATTAACCCATTAAATTAAAACCAAATGCCGAACTATTTTTTTTTGACAGATCAGTTCAGACATCTAGATATGAAGTTAAATTACTATGTTAAAGCACAAATATAAAGGCGAGTTAGTTTTTCAGTAAATTGTACCACTAAACTGCTCGGGATGTGGGATAGTGTTGTACGGGCTGATGACTTGCAGTATATTGTGAGATAATAAGATGTGAGCGGATGCTGGGCAAATGCGTTATCAGTTATCGCGATCTTCAGCCGAGTCATTAATCACGCATGTTGTCTGTCTGTCTGTTGTCATTACTCATTCAGCTATATTATAGGTTACAACTAAGTATATACGATCACTACCTATTGTTACCGTCTTTGCGTGGGTTAGAAAGAATCATTTGTTTAAACTCTTTCTTATAATCGAATTGATTTCTTACTTCTTACTTATACAATAGTATTTTATGAATTTTATAACCGGGATAACGCTAGGAAGAAGCAGATAAAATAGGATTTTTTGCTTCTTCTTCCTTCCATTCATTTTTTTTATTACTAACTGTACCCTGCGACTTAGTTCGCGTGGGCCACTCTTATCATCACTTAGGGGCTTAAAAAATAGCTTACGACCGATTCTCGGACCTCAAATGTACACAAAAAAATTTATAAGAATCGGATGAGCCGTTTCGCTCTTTTCTTCGAGCCGAGGAGTTTGACAACAAGCGCTGTGACACGAGAACTTTATATATTAAAAGTTGTTGTATACAATATACCATACTATATATAATAATGTATCTATGCTGGTTTAAACATACAATACTACGACAAATTTAGCTGGGTTTCTGTTCGCAGTCTCGCGTTATCAGCGAGTGAACGTCGTTTAAGTTGTCCCATCCTTGCACCTAGCGCGGGGGTTCCGGGTTCGATTCACGGCTGAGATAAGCCTTACAAGTTATATCCCTTGTTGGTGTTTAGCCGTAAATTCGTGTAGGACCCGCGTGTAACTATTATCGGATGAATATCGATGGTCGCTGATTTGTTTCGTTGTTCCTATGGTTAATTCACTCTCTACCGTATTATCTACTTAGAAAATGCTTACTTTGCATCAGCTTCTGTGTTGGCTATACCTGAAATATAGAATATACCAAATCTAATATAGTGCAGGTATATTCCTCTCAAACTGTTCTCACAAACCGAACGAAATAACATATAAAACAAGTTCTAAATTCACTTTAAAAGTCGGCAACGCATCTGCGGGCCTCCCGATTGGACAGATTTCTATAGGCGGTGGTAGTTACTTAGACAAATAATCTGCCAATTCCTTGCAATACTAAAAAAAATAGGAGCGGGTGCAATAATAGCTTAGGGGGTCGAGGATTGAATCGGGCACTGACAAATTGCAGACCATTCTTTTGTGCCGTTGAGCAATTGTAGTTCTAAAATGAATATTATCTTACGAGTATATTTGAATAAGTCATGTGAATAAATGATTGGTTTAGCTAAAGGTGTCACTCAGACGGTATTGCCTAAGACATGTTTGAGTGTATTTGTGTACAATACTGACACGTCGTTTATCACACCCACACACGCGTCCGATGTTCTCGTTATTAGCTATTGTATAAAAACAATATAAATACTAGTTGTTCAAGTTAGTCGTTAATTTGCTACTTATTGACAAGCAGGTAAACGAATGCTCGCCCTGAGCACATTAATGCGCTGATGTTCTGTAATCAATGCGCATTTCGATCTCCGACTGGAGAATCAGGAGATAGACTCTACAATGGTTACTTTCGAAGTTCTTAGTTTTGTCACAATATCAATCTCCTATAATTCTTACTATTTTCTTTATGCGGCTGTTATTTCAATTAGATTTAACGGAGTCTTAAATCTGATTCAATGCCTACTTTCTTTACTTTTTATACTTTACTCCTGCTAAACCGCTGGACCGATTTGGATAAAGTATTGGAATATACACAATATTCCAAGGGGTTTCTCGATGGTTTGAAGAAACAGAAAGTTTGGATCCGGTAGGTGGCTATGCTCTCGGTATGTAATCTAAACTAGGTACGTTTCTCGCTATAACTTAAAAGCGGCTGGTTCCATTTAACTCCTGCCTGTTTTGTTTAATTTGCATTACTTCTACAAAGGTTTAAAAAAAGGACAGAAAGGAAATCACAAAAAAAAAAATTCAAAAATACTAAAAAAATTACAGAGTTGGTCGCATTTTCCGAACACATTCAGTAGATGGCGTTAGCTCTGGATCTTTTGTCTCACCGTAAATTGGGCAAGACGACGCCTGCGGGGTCTGCTAGTATTAATTATAATATTCTATACAACTACGAGTAAATGCGTTATTCGTATCCCAGCCCTGAGCCCTCAGCTCGTAATCTCTGCGTGATGTATTCGAAAATGCTCCTAAACAAAGACAAATGCTCCTATGAGAGCGGGTTAAGAGACAATAGGTGTATCGCGTTTTATTGGCGTGTGACACGCTTACTGTCTAACATATGTTTCAAAGGGATTAGGAACGGACAAAGCCGTGGCAAAAACTGACATAACATCTTAGTGTTGTATATTATTTTGTGGCTATTTTTAGGGTTCCGTAGTATTACAAGAAACTTATAGTTTCGCTCTGTTCGCCCATTCGTCAGCCCGTCCGTTTATGTTTATCCCCCCGCAAAGTGGACTCCCCCATAGGATTTCCAAAATGTTGGACATAGAGACTTGAAAATTGTCGTCTTGACAGAACATGTTAAAAGTTGTTTTGAATGAAATCAAACAACTTTTGAAGTTATTTAAAAAAATACATACGTTTTTCGCGTATCAGGTACAAAACCCTTTTATATAAGCCTGTCTTACCACGCTGTTGGCCACTTTTTATTTTATTGAATAAATGTTATCGAAAGCTCCATTTACAATTATTGTTAAATATAATTCGCTTTTTGCATCTCTGCCAAAATTAGGGTTACGTTAGACATTCCGATTGCCAGGTTCGCAGTAATAACCGATAGGCGGAATTCGGGCCGTGTGTGCGCGCCCTAACTTTCCAAATTCTATTAGGAATTCCAGGAGTCTAGAATTTAATTAAAACCTACCCTTTACGTGAACGCGCTTAATTTGTTATACATACATATATTGTTTAAACGGGCTACGTATACCGTAGTTATATATTTTCAGACTGAACATTTTTGCTATATATCATATCACATGATAGTAAGTGATAATACTTACGTAGTACATTTATACCACGTTAAAAAGATTGATTGGTTTACGTAACCACGGTATTTAAGTCAGCCTGATGTGAGGCCCTACGAATATTTCGAACCGTTCGAGTCAAAGAGTCGACTTTGTAAATATTTATGCTGAGCCCACAGCGGGCTGCTATGCGACCTGCGTTGGCACAACCTTAGTGTCAACGCAGGTCGCATAAGCATTGATTAAAATCGTGACACCAGTAAGACTTGCCTCCGGTGGGCCTAGCACGGACATTGTCATGCTACACTACAATCGACACGTCGATTTCGAATGGTTGGAAACGTTCGTGCTAGGGCCTCTGTAACCTTTTAAGCCCCGAAGAGTTTGCATGAACCAAATCACATTGACAGTCTATTTTCGTTTTCATTGCTGTTAAATTTTCCTTCTTAATCTAAAGAAGGTATATGATAAAATCAAATCACTTGCCTACAATCGAGATATCGAGGCTCTGCTTCCGTGTTCTCTAACCCATTTAAAAAGCACGGGCACATATAACCCGCCCCTCGCAACAAGTCAAGGCCTAACCAAACAAGGGGGTTCCCACTAAATCTTACCCTCTCGGTGACGCTCGCCGTAGATTTACGGGGTGCGATAGTGCACGCTCTCACCCCTCATTTAATTAGCCGTTCCCTAAAAGGGGGAAAAACTGCGAAGTATGTACGTGACCTAACGGTGTGAGCGTGTATGCGGTTTTTTATTTCATTTTATGCAACGCCATGTTCGGGCTTATTGTCAAAACAATGTACTTATGCGACCTGATAACATTACAATACATATTTTTTAATATTGAGGACTTAACATAATAATATTATATGTAACTAAGCACTGACTATATCAAGAGCAATCGTATCGACAAATGAGCGTTTTCTTGCAAGTAATAAAAATGCTTGGAATAATATGCCATTAGAGCTATCCGGATACACCCGGTTAAAAAACGTCTTCTTTGCCCGGGCAGATAATTGAGAAGATAATCCGTTCATCGCACTTGAAATGTTAATTGAACTTAATTATCGCCCTCGTAATTAATTTTGTTTCTCGGCGAAATGATAAATAACGACACTTTCCGGTTAAAATATAAAAGTTTTGAATGAAGTTAATCCTATTGATTATATACTGTTTTGGTAGTTATTTATAATTTGCGTCTTGATATAAAAAGTGGCCTCGAGCTTGTCAAGAAACGCCAATGTATACAGGGAAAGCTTCCGTATCCGATACGCGATAAAGGTACTTCTTATATAACTTCAAAATTAATTGTCCTTCTTTGGTGAAAATAATATAAAGGACTACGGAACCCTAAAAAATTATATTTTTTATAATTTTTGCATAACAGGGGGACCTATGATTACCGTTAACCTGAGTCATCTGTGTCTTGTTTATGGTCCTTTCTTGAAGATCCTCTTATCAGTTTAGACACACCGCAGATGATGTTCAGTAAGGATGTTGTGCAAGGCAAAGTTACTTTTGGATCTGGAACCAAACGCGACTACAATACCATCACTTGACGTGACAGCATTGCCGTCACTTTAGGCCAATCTTGTGTTTAAAAGATACTGGTACCCTGAAGCGCCGGCCCAATTTCGCTGCAGACCATAAGGACGGCAAGCGTGGCGCTACCCCTAATTACGTAAATATATAAGAGTAAAGTAAGGTATGGAGTTAAAGTATATAAAGTTATATGAACAGGAGAAACAAGATGTGGATTCTTATTTCATGGATGAACTAATGAACGAATAATGTGTTGAAGAATACAAGTAGTGTGATAACATGGCCTAGGGTAGAAACAGGATTTAATAATTCTCGTCGTTTTCATCCAGGGTGGAGACAGTTTATATTATATTGTTGTGTTTTCACTTTGGTGGATTTTTCCTTCCCCTGTATGTGTTCACGAGCGACCCAATTCGCCAAGAGTGCAGGCACTAACTCGCTAACGGTCTAATTTCTACGGACGGACGCAAACAAAGTATCTAATTATATTTAGAGTCGCAGCACACTTTCATATATATGTAGCGCACACTTACGACATCTATGTATTACACTTGAAAGACTGTAAAGAAGTCAGATTTTTTTTCATGTAAGTGATGTGACAAAGACCATAATGCCTGCCTCAAACCATGGATTCACATACTTACACGTATAAAAGCGTTCTGAACATAGTAGTGTAATACAACAGTATGATAATATTTTTTGGCGGAGATTTATTGTATGTTGGAGGTTCTACTCAATCAGGCACGTCTACATTAATCTAAACTCCATAGAGTCAAAATCGGTTTCGCTAATACTTAGATCATTATATTATGCACCACCAACATATTTATATATTTCAGTGAGAGCAGTAGTCAGAAAAAAGGATTCTCATTTCTCAAAGCCGATAAAGCATTTGTAAGCCTTGCAGTAATGCAAGTGTCCATAGGTTAGTCCATTTTCCATTTGTCAAATAAACAATACTTGTTATCTCCCCCGACTTTGCCCGCGTAAAATTGCTAGAGCTCTTGGACCTCCTTAATTCTTAATATATATGTAGATAGATATTGATAAGTAATTGAATGCGACAACCTGCCGACTGTCTAGACGCTGGTCCGCGGCGCCCCTGAGTCATCTTTTTGTTATACTTGGTACGTAGCCTCTAATGAGCCGTCTAGTTTTTACGTCGGCAATAATTCGCGAGCACACGCTTATTCTCTTGTTGATTATTCCGTACACGAAATAAACTGTTTATTATTGTGGGGACTGAAAATTTTATCGCGCGTATGTGCTGCTGGTATTAAAGTGTGTTGTTACTGTCGTGAGTCGACGTGTGTTGTGTCGGAGTTATTGATTTGTTCAAATCGCTAGGTTAAGTAATTCTTATCGCTACCAGCTTAAAGATGACTGTCATTGTAACACTGTTTTTTAAATTTCCGATATCCTCCGGGTGTAGGAAGGCACGTAAAACAATGGGTTCCGATTAATGTCACTGAGTGATACTAGTTTTGAGATTGTGGAGATTCCTGGGAGGACATCAGACTGCAATCCTTCATCTTAACTTGCTCAACAGCCACGTCCTTCTGCAATCTAAGCGCACCCCGGTATTAAACCGGAAAAACGCTGGGAAGAAGTTATTAAATAGTTTAGAGGGTAAAACGCACAGATTGTACAAAACAACATGTTCGTTTAATTTAGAAGTAGGTATCGTATTCAATCTAAATCCTTTTTCAATATATGAAAATTTTCCTGAGTTATTAATCATTGCAGAGAATACTGCATCGCTTTGAAAAGAAGGGGCATATTTAGTATTAAACCGTCCTATACGTATAACTTAAGGCACGCGAGCAAAGCCACGGCTACAGTTACTATTGTAATATGCATACATTAGAAAATTATTAGAACTAATGTTTTATTTCTAGAGTAGAGGAGTTCTTGCTAATGAAAAAGCTTATTACATAAACGCTTTTAATAAAGAATATTAGTTCGTGTCGTGAGCGGATTCACGATAGAAAATTGTTTTTTTTTTAAATATTTTATGCTTCGATGGGAGATAAAAGTTGCGTTTTCCAATACTTTAATCTCTTTACAAAACCCACTCGCGTTTTATTAATAAAAGTGAATAGAATTGCAGTAATTCTGAACTTGTTAGAAGGATTCTATTGTTTTTATAAATATCACGGATACAATACTGTTATTTCTTGTAAAGAATACTAGATATTATATATATATTTTTAAATCGGTTTTTTTGTCCTGGGAAATGGTTTCCCCCATATCACAACATCCTTTACTATGCTGGGTTACTTGAATCCATGTCTTTCCCGCAAAGGCGTCCATGTAATTTTGCCACCTCTTCCTCGGCCTATCTGGTCTTCGCCTGGTCAACTCAGATGCCAGTCACTGATTAAGCTACGGTCTCCTCCAACAAACTAACATACCTACACTAAATAAAGCATGCAAGACAATGAATTTTGACTATAAGGAAACTGCATTCTCGGTATTCCACACGATTGTTGTGAATTAGTCACAGTTTTTGCGCTGCGGTCGCATCGGGAATGCGACGCGCGTACAGACAGACTCGGCTGTTTACATATGTAATAGTTTCGGTGAAACTGTGCCCAATGACTGCACCTCTTAGTCATGTGGGAGAATTTATGTTTACTGATTTGTCACTACCAATTTAGAAACCACTGCTTAAACATCTCACGTTACAGTCCAAGAAATAAATATTATATTATATTGTGTATAATGAGTACAAGAGATATCTACTGCCAATTAGAGCTCTTATAAAGCAAAGGTAAAAAGGATGGACTGAAACCCGCAAAGCACTCAATTCAAATCTCAATGCCGCTGGGACATTCGTTTTAGCTTTTCCAGTAACCCAGTAGGTTTATTTAATTGGTTGTCTGTAAAGTCGGTTTACGGGCGATAATTTTACGTGATAACACCGAACGTTTTGGCCGATCGCGCCTCTCTATCGCCTGTTCCGGGCTCTGGCTCGGACGCTCGGCTGAGGCGGAACGTGACAATGAGTCATCCTTTTTCGTGCGTGCAGCCGGCGTTAATTGATATACATATACGACGCTATCACGTCAAACAGTTGCAATAAATTATTTATACAATATTAGAAAATTAATTCACTAGATGCTCATTTTTGTATAGAAGTCTGTATTAACCGACTCACCCTCGGCGGTTTCTTATAGACACGCGTCGTGAGTGTCGTTTACACAATCGTTGACAGCGGGCACTCGTTCGCACTTCCCCCCACGTGTGAGCGCGTCGTTAGCGGAGTAAAGTGTGGGCTTCAACGAGATAAGACAATAAGTTGCTATTGTTTGGGACTTTACGCAACTTGTGGGACAACCGCGCTAGCTGTGGACCTGAGTGAATAGTTTTATTTATTTATATTTTTCATCCACTTCTAATTCAAATTCAAAATATGATTTATTTTTAATCATTATATTTAATTTTTCAATGTTTAAATCTATAATTTATTCAGAAGAGTTAGGTTATGAGTAAATTCTTAAATTTTAAACAATTGGTTACAATAGGTCGATTTGATAAATCTCCATAATTTTTTTAAAACTTGACTCAAAACCAAGGACTTTTATCTATATATATGTAAATCAATCGTTGTTAATTAGTCACGCTACAACTCAACGTGAACTTGTAACGGCTCAACAATTTTGAATTCTGTTTGCTTTGTTTCATTCCCTTTTTTTCGGGAAAGTTTTTAAGAAAGCAAGGAAAGAAAAAGTAAAATTTTTAGTGGATAGTTTATGTAGACGTTCACTAATTCGGTTGACCTTTTGGATATAAAATTGAAGGCGGCACCGATCTCCGACAGAGCATTGTACAACACCCGGCGCCGAAGCACTAACCTTGTACTTTACATCTATTGTAACACTAGTTGTTGTCTACGATTTAGCTCGCGTTGCCTTTTTAATTGTAATGAGTATGAGAACAACATCACTTGAACTAACAGCATTACCACTTCACGCCTATCTTACGTGAGAAAGAGGTACTGGTACCCGGACGCGCTGGCACAATGCGGCCGCAAAACCCTGCGCCTGTACCGGGAAATATTGCTGATTAGTACCACGTTATTGATGTCCTAATACTATTTTGAATAGAATCGCTAATTTCCACAACTTTCATATAGAAATGTTATAAGAAAAGTTGAATATGATTTTATCTTTACATTGCATTAATGAAAGTTTAATTTTAATGCGGCTTTCATCAATAAATAAGGTAATTCAAGAGGAAGGTTTATAACTATAATACGTGCACATCCACTTTGCCCTCCTGCGAAGCCTGGGTTGCTGGTTAATTATATTTATAACCTTTCCCCAAGGTTGAAATGTGTTAGTCTCTGCACACTGCTTTTAAGAGAGAGAGGAAGGATATTTTTTGATCGTAATGTAGAGCTATCGCGTTAAGAATATAGACGCATCTTGCAGAAAACATCAGTCCAATAATAGTATTACCTTAGAGCAGTTTTTGTTCTGGTGACGGTCAGAGCACCTTCAGAAGCAACGCCCACAACCTTTGCACCCGTCTTATCTTTATATACGTTCAGTTTAATATAATTTTCTTTTCGCATTACCCAAGATCATCTACATTGTCCGTCCGTTGCGCGTGTCTAACATTGTTTTGATGTTTACAAGTGTAAGGTACCGAATGGGGTGTACAAATCGACCTGCCGCGCGCACCCGGTGTCGCGTGTCCCGCGCGAGGAGCACCTAATAACGGGCAACCCTTTACAGAACTACTTGTTGACATATCTCGTGTCAACAGACGGCGAGGGTATTATCGGGGGACGAGCGGCCCCCCGCGAGGGTCGCACAGGTGGAGCGTACTTACTTGCCGCGAGAACTTTCATGAGTTTAGCGTATTACGAGCGGTGGGATATACAAATACGGATGCAACAGAGGAGCACTGCACAATGCACGGGCGGCACGAGGCACTGACCGTGGGCGCGGGCGCGCGGCGGCCAGGCGGGCGGTTCGCGCAGGCGCATGGAGCAGTCGAGCGGCTGGTCGCGCAGAGCCAGCGCGGGCATGGCGCGGCCGCGGCCGCCGGTCGTGGGTCGCGCCGTCTCTCTGCCGGGGCCACGTCCGCCCTCCGAGCGCGTCCGCGAGGCACTGCCGCGCGCCGGCCGCGCTCCGCCGAGGTTTGGGCGCGGGGGCGGGCCCGCCGCGGCCAATGGCGCGCCGCCCCTCACCCGAGCTTTCCGCCGCGCGCCAAAGGGTTTTCCGCGGCCCGCTATGGATTTTCCGAGCCGCTTTACATACGGCGGACCTCCGCCGCCAGGTGCACTTTACCCTTCACCCAAATAAACAAGTGCTGGTAAACTTTTACTTGTTTCCTTTATTTATTTATCGTAACTGAGAACTGTGTCATTAAAAATTAAAACATTCGCAAAACCCACATCAGGTTACGTTATATTTGCATAAAGAACCAGTGAAAAGGGCTCAGGGGTTCTCTGAAAAAGAGAAACTTCTCGAATTTAGGAGTACTCCCTATTATGAAAATATTAATAAGTTTCAATATACGCGAAATGTTCCGACTTACTTTTTTTTATTCATTTTACATTTTATTTTTATAAACTCAGATCTTTTGCCTATTTAATTGGGTTATTTAGAAAGTTACAAAAGAAGACTTAAGATTTGCAAACTTTCTAATTATATCTTTTTATTTTTACCTCCAAATAGCTGTTGACATAACTTATCTTTTTTCATTTAAAAACAAATTGAAATTATATTATGTTCATAATATGAATGATGAGATAAGAGTCAAAAGTTTTTGTTTGTACATTTTGATGTTTCATTAAATAAAAAAAATGTATTTATAAAAAAACTGTTTTGTAAATTTCTTTAACAAAAATTCAAAACGTTTTTGATAAAAAAGTATTGTTATTTATTTGTTAACAAGTCCTCATTCAGTGCGGTTCATGCCTCTTTGATACTTTTATTGTAACCTTTGGGAAGTTCTTGTATATTTTACCATACATTAAAACTCGAATACAGGCAAAAATGTGGTTTAATTCGCTCTATGTCTTCTAACAGGATAGAAGTATTTTGTTAGACTGTGCGAACAGTGAAAAATATTTTAAGCATTGAGACAGCTTATTATGTGGGGAAAAGCCAGCTTATATTATTGAGGAAATTAGCGAGACCTGGTATTTAAATCATTTCAAACTCGGGGAATCTCTACCGTACTATTATTATTATTTCTATTTTCATTCAAAGTCAAAATTCGTCAACCGGAATATGTATCACATTTAAATTATAAACGGACGTCATACTTTATACGTCATAGCATCACCACCCATACACTCTTCCTATCTCTCCGTCTGAGTGAAGTCACCCACCAGCACCACCGTCTTATTGTGCGATGTTCAGCTACACCGACAGGTGTGCAAGTGCAATACGAATACAACAGGAATCGAATCATGTGCAACAAACAATAAGAAATAAGAGGTCGGTAAGGTTAGGGTGTACTGTGATGCTCAATGTGGGCTTTGGAGGATAATAAGACAGAGAAAATAAATGATTTTTCGTTTATGAGTAACTATTAAATCAGGTACGGCTTCATTACCTTAACGGGCACAATAACAGTTGACATTTCGTCATGTCCAGTCCCAATAAAATAGTTTGTAATTGTTCGACGTGAGTATATTTACATATAACAGGTGGACAAAGGGAAGTAAGTGAGTACTGGCGACGGTACATAACTAATAGAAGGCAAAAACTCGCGCAAGCGTTGCCGGCCTTTGAGACATGATATATTGTTTTCTTGAAAGCTTTTTCTTCTCTTTTTTCATGAGTATACCGCGGCCGTCGCACAAAACTGGTATGGTAAGAAATTTGTCTAATGTTGACTACGGACATACTTCGGTCATCAAGTTTTAAAGCAGGCAAAAACAATGTCGATTGCATCTGTCCGTCCGTTTGTCTGCCTGCGACCTGCCGCGGCTGTAGATGTTATCTGTGCGCAGCGAACACTCTACGTGCGGGCGCAGCGCTCGAATATTTATTTAATATTACCTCTTATAACGCAATGCTGTATGCATACACAAGCACCTCATCTGTGATAAATAATTACATTAACACTACGTTATTAGTACCTTCAATGTAACTTTTTGTTTAACCGGGCACCTTACAAAATAGTCAAATTAGGTACCTACTGATGGTATCGGTACTTTTCTGTAAAGTTTTTATCAACTCTTAATGTAGCTTTTTGTATGTCAGAGATGTCTTTTACATATAAATCGTGAGTACAGTCGGCGTATAGTCCTGAGTCTTGTATGAAGGTTCATGCTTAAAATAGACTGACCAACTTTGCAGACTTTATATTTTGCTAGTAATTACTAATTATTCTTATTTTCATGCTTCATATAAACATAGCTGTCAGAATAATAGTTATGTTATGACGGTGACTATTATTCAAATTATTTTGGTAAATTGGTTTCAGTGAGATATTTTTACTAACGTTTATTTACGACACTCGCATTATTGCACATTTTTAATAAGAAGACCGCTACCTACTACATTACACAATAAGCTACTAACTACTGCTAAAACAGTGCCTAACGTGAACGCTAAATGTGGTAACGCCCTATTGAGCTGCTTAAGCAGGAAAGTATAAAAAATAAACAGACTTAAAAGTGAGACTGGGTATTGCAACAAAATAATAGTTTTTTCTATAGAGATATCTTAAAAAGTTATCAGTCATTCTATGCGAGAACTTTAAAAGGACATAATAAGTTCGAAACAGCGGCGAGTACGCAAATAGCATGTACGGACACACATAATGTGGTTTTTGTGCGGTCGGTATTAATCGCTATCGGTTCGGGGAACGTCGTAGTGGTACGGAATACACAGTTTACGGAATTGCGAATTTTTTATAATTACAAACAACGAATTAAAATACAATGGCTGGTAATCGCTCAAAACAGGAATTTCAAGGTAGCGGAAAATAGCGATGTGTGAGCCGTACGACGTTTACCTTAAAAGCTGCAACTAACTCCCGCCTCTAAAAACATTTGTTCGCATGAACGTAGAATGCGTGTCGCTGCCTTTGTATCCGCTGGTACATGCCAAATGACCATTTGAACTGTTTACAAATTAAAGACTGATGACATTTTTGACACAACTTTCAAGACATAGTTTATTAAAAACGTGTACCTTTTTTGACATTTTCTTGTAATTACTTTCAAGTGGAGATTATCTTTAGTCACATAAATAAGCCATACCTTTATGCGTATTGCACGTTCTTTGTGGCGGTCGGTGGACTGTAAACTACAAATATGACACTTGGTACTAAAGTTCCGAACGTACTCGTAGTATACTGCAAAAATATTGAAAATGACACTGATAGTGTTTATTTCTTAAAATAAGGACTAAATTAATTTCTTTTTGCAATATTGCAATAAAAAAATTTGTAAAAAATAGTTTAAAAAAATAGCTTCAAATGTATTACGAAATGTGAAGCCATAAATTTTCATTTCAGATTTTTGTTGAAACAAACAAAAGTCACTGTTA
>JANCMC010000014.1:172080-182291 GCA_024363005.1 Charaxes varanes
AGGATGACGTCAGATGGCAATCGGTCATTTTAACTCATCCCACAACAATCTAAGCGGACCCTGGGACTAGACCGGGACCACGCTTTACTAATTTTAGCTGATTTTTAAATTATTGTAACATTTTACTTTTTTAATAGTAATGAAATTTAAATGCATTGTAATCGTCTTATATATATTTTTTATATTCAATTTTGTCCTTGTTTAGAGTAATACTATGCATGTCGTGTTTGCTTTTAAATGATTTTTACACAGATATTAAGAAAATTATTTGTAAATTGTATAACTTTCGTGAATTTTGTGTAAAACTGCTAGCAGACCAATAAATAAATAAATAAAATAAAAATAGCTCTTCTATTGTTAAATTCTATTTTGTCTTGACCCAGTAACGTCTATTCGTTTTCAGTGTTTCCCGTGCATAGTGTGATATACTAGTTGCATTGGAGGGTATGTTAGTTTTTCCGCGAATCAGATACGGAGCCCTCACTACATAAGTGTTTCTTGACACGCTCTTGGCCACTTTATTTGTCGTTACTTAGAAGCTGTAATTGCAATTATATACTATATCTATATGTAGCTCTCCATATATGCGGTTTATAATATATATCATCTAATATAGCATGATGAATATTATTTTCAGTTGAATATTAGTCAGTGTGAATTAGATG
Source organism: Charaxes varanes (assembly GCA_024363005.1). NCBI lineage: Eukaryota > Metazoa > Arthropoda > Insecta > Lepidoptera > Nymphalidae > Charaxes > Charaxes varanes. The sequence continues at coordinate 172,746 of JANCMC010000014.1, forward strand.
AAATTTAGCCCGTATTTTAAGGAGAAAAACGTGTTTTCAGTGTTTCCACTGTATTTTTTTTATTATTTTTATGTTCGCTACAACACGCTAAGAAGTATCAACTGGATGAACCGATTTTGATTTTTTTTTTTGTTTGAAAGCTGGTGCTTACCGTGGCAATAGGATCACCATTTGAGTTTGGTCCAGTTCTGACATGTTAAAGTCATCTTTAGGCAAAGCAGACGTATACACACACATTCATACACACACACACACAAACACACATGTACACACACACTTGCTCACACATTTCGGCAGGTTTTTACCTACATCAGAGGTCTCATTGTTAACATTTTAAGTATCAATTTATTTGAGAAATAGATATTTTTATTTATTTTTATAATTTTGTCTTTTTTTTAATTTTATAATAATGAAAACTTTCACAGTGTGTCCTTCCCTTTACGTTCAGTTTAAACTCATCTAATACGAGCTCGTGGCCCTATATTGAAATTAAACTGTCAGTTATATTACGGAACCGAGTGAAACTGGGCCCCGGTAACGCATATCTTGTCTACTCTCCTTATTATGCGTTCCGACGATCGAAATATCGCCCTCGCTTTGAATTATGTATGAATTATGCGAAATGCTAGTTGCTATGACATGCGTCGCTCGCAATTTATTTCTTTAAACACTATTACATATATATCGATACCTCCAACGTAACTTGTTGTAACCCCAAATTCCCAACTTCACAGCAGAGCGTTACAAACACGTTAATTGTAATAAAATTTTCATTATACAACACATTTGTGTATACAATTATATATTCAATAATTACGACCACATCATTGTATGCAATAATATATTAACAAGTGCCTGTTATATTGCAATTTAGTTGTTTGTAACGCTCTATTACAAAGCTGGAAATATAGCCTTCGACTGAAAAAAAAAAAGTCTCATGAGCGTGTTTGTAACATATGTTAATTTATCTATAGGCATAATTAATATGGTCCCGGAATGGAACCATAAACCAATACTTAAGCGATAATAGGTACATTACGACACCCAAAATGTCCAATCCCACCACCACGGCCAATTATAAACAATTATCATAATATCTTTATCTGTAAAGTCATTGGAATACCACAATTTGTAAACAGATAAGTGAGTAATTGCCCACTTCCCTGTAATTAAGCGAAAGGGATACTGGATTGCAAGTGCAGTGACAAACCGCTCGGACGTGCAAAGGAAAATATCCTTTATGTATTCGCGATTTAAAATTGTGAATTGTTAAAGATTTGCTACCTTGCGTTAGTGTGCACTTAAAGGGTATTTTCCCTAACTCATTTTATTCTATTTTTTCTCACCTTTTTCGTCTAGTGTACTAAACTATTAGCGTTATTGCGTAGATTTTTTCTCTTTCTTTTAACTGATATAAAGGAAAGGGATATTGGATCGCCAAAGCAGTAAGTCGCTAACACGGCCAACCGAAAATAACCCTTATGTGATTTGTGAATCATTAAAGCCTAATAGCCACGTTTTTTATCAGCTAAACTCCACTTTCCCTTCAGTTTTTCATAAATTAAGAATTAGAACGCCAATAAACCGTCACCGTCATAACAAGACTACACTGAGTTCTGTCGTGCTTTGACACGCTTTTCGCTTTGAAAGCTTCATGAAATCCTTTAATGAGCCCCTACAAAGCTATAGATAAAGCTATATAGATAATGTAGTGCAGTTTTCCTACTTTCCTAGTTATATCCACATATATAAAAGCGAAAGGTCACCTATAACGCAATTTCGAAAACCGCGAGCAATTCAAAAATGAAATTTGGCAGGGAGATAGTTTATAAGTAGTAAACATTCGCTAAGAATACATTTTTCAATAGGGCCGGATTAAGGAGGTCAATGAAAAGTTAAATTTTACTCCAGATGGACGAAGTCGCGGCAAACAGCTAGTTAACCAACGCAAATGAAAGGAATATTGAACCACAAAAGCAGCAACAAATCGTTCGAACGAGCAAAGGAAAATAACCTTTAAGTGATAACTGCACACGACTGTGATTTCTCAAAGATTAGGAACTCAACATCCGTATGCACATAAGGGTTATTTTCCCTAACCTATATTATTCTATTTTCTCTCAACATAGTGGTCTAGTGTACAAAGCTTTGTACAGATTTTTAGTTGTATTGCCTGATATTAACGAAGGCTGTAAGAATCCTTTCGTATACCGTTTTTAATTAAACCTTAACGTGTTGTATCGTAGGGTTACCATTGCGTCAAATAACTGAAGACCAAGATTTTATAGCTAGAATCATCATGGGATCTGTAGTCAATAGCGCTGCCAAATAATTCCACTAAATTTTAATTTTTTCTCAAAAATTGACACTGAGCTAGCGGTATACCTTTTACAAAATTAAATTACAATTATTAAATAATAAGAGACATGTCCCACTTAATTTTATCGCATGGTCACCATACGTGCGGGTATACGCGTCAGAACGCATTACACTCTAGAGGGCCGCAAATTACGTTTGCTTCTTATGTCTTCTTGGAAGCAGCATGCTCAGATAACTTTGAATTATATTCCTGATATGTGATTTAAAGTTAGGTATCGTTTTTAAGTATGGGTAAGAAAGTATCTATACGTTTAAGTATTTGTATTATAATTATTGATTGACATTTAATATGGTGGTTAGTGGCGAAGCACATGGCGACGCTTGCAACGGCACACGTCGCCATGCGCAAGCGATTCTGCAACTCTCTCTAAACATGGTTCGGTAATCCTCTATTTCTCACGGCGCATTAAAATAAAATGACTATCACAGAAATAATTAATGAAAAGGATTTTCTTGTCAATTTATTTAATTTATATTAATTTAACAATCAACTTTCCTTGCAAAAATATTTGAAGATTTTTAAACTTTTTGTGTCCTCGCAGCCCGTTATTAATATTTGATCCTTTGGGTATTTGCGCTAAAATACATTTTGAAAACAAAGAGTGGATTGAAAAGCAGTTAGTAGAAAGGGTCTTCGGAGATGATGTTGGCACCCTCCTGCTCACAGATGGCGTGCTGTATTAAACTATATACTTTCAAGAAGAATATAAGAAATAAAGAAGAATATAGGAAATAGAGAAAAAATATAAGGTTTTAAGGATTTGGTGAAGAAATGAAATAAAGAAAAAGACTCAAGTTTTTACACAGAGAAAAAATGAGGAACAGAAGAAGAATATAAAAAAATGAGGAATAGAAGAAGACAAAAGCTTTTGAATTTAATAAGAGAAGAAATGAGGTAGATAAAAGATTTTAAACTATTAAACTTAATCGGAGAAAAAACGAGTTAAGGGAAGATGTATTCTGCGATATACTGGCAGCTTTATCCGCATTCGAACCTATGTTTATTTGTGCTAAAATCAATTTGGAAAACAAAGAGTGGATTAAAAAGCAGTCAGTCAAAAGTGCCCTCGGTGATGGTATAAGTGGGCACCCTCCTGCCCGCCGATGACGTGCCGTATTAAAATGTAAAGGCGAAACAGACAGTCCGGTTACCTCTTGACATGCAATTTTCGGGCGTCCATTTATCAAACCAGTGCTGTTCGATCGAGCACTCCGCGTATCGATAAATCAAATCGATACTATAATGTGGATTTTTTATATCTATATTAATAAAGTAGCTTAGTTGCTCCTTGTATTTTATTAAAATTGTAAACTTTAAAAGCAATCTACAGAAAATATATATATTTAATTTAAATAAATAGTGATAAAATATTGACGGTTTTTTTTAGTAAAAGATGTAAAACGTTCCTGCCTGACACAATTTTATCAAAAAAATATAAAATCTGAAACATTATCGCACAAAATAGTGAAAATATTTTTGATAGAAGGCAGCTCTTAGAATTCATCAATGAAATGCCTCAAAAACATATTTGTCTTCTTTTTGGTTCTCGATAGAATTGAGGGATTATTTCGAAAAATGCTCCTCTATTCTATCGATATCCCCGGGGCCGTCACTGGTCTGTTAGTGTCTCGTCAAAACGCCTGTTGCGGTTCAAAATAATTAATCTCCCAGTTTACCAGATTCGGGGCCGAACTCTTAAAGGGTGTATTGTTAATCAATTTGTGAGCTATATGCGCCTGTGTTTTGAATATGAAGCCGTCAGGGTTACGGACACGCATATTGGATTTACTAATATAAATTGTCAAGATTTGCTTTTGTTGCGAATCATGCTACGGTACGAAATTATTTGCATACAAAGCTCGGACGATTATACTCATGTTGACGTTCAATTGTTTGATTTTTATACGCTAAGTAAATAATTGATTCATTCAATTGTTATTTATCGATAGCGTACAGATGAGCATAACTATTATGTATTTTTTTTATTTTATTAATGCATCTACGCACCACGGGCTAAAGACCCGTGTCAATTAATTGCTAGTTAGCTTTTCAATTTTTTTTTTTTGTTTTCACTCTTTTCGTTTCTTTATTCTCTTTTGTAGTTCCAGATTTAGTTTACAAACATGAGTGGGAGAATTGCCAAAATTTGATTGCACATACTACTTTTAAACAATTGAAAATTAGACTAAAGACTTCACTGGGGATACAAAAAAAACTTTTTGTATTTACTAGCTCTTAGTTAATCATATACAGTAAAACTATTATGGAACGTTGGTACACTGTGTACAGAAATTTTCAATATTGGTTAGATTTAATAATATTAGTCAAAATTTTTAATCCTCAATTGAATTTGTAAAAATTTCCCACAAAAGAACGGCCCCAACTTTTACAAGTTTTATGGGGTCAAATTATATTATCGCAGGCGCTTAAGTTACTTCTGTATGCATAATTTGATGACTGCATTCTGTGAATGGTTTTGAACTCAATAGAGCAAGCAGATTATGATTCTGGATGTTGTTAGAGGCCATAGTAGTCCATTTTTTTATACCAACAATATCCAATCGTTCCTTATAAGGATTCCCACAATTTACAGTTATCCGTCGCATGCATTGTTTGCCACTCTTTTGTAATTTTCAAATAGCAGGTGTACCTCTCCAGCACCAGGTCGTTGGCTCCCTTGATTGACTCGAGCACTAATCAAAGAAACTTACAACATTAATACATGTGTCCCGCTCGCACACACCGAAATTTCGTTTTGCCAGTTTTTCGTCTCATCAGAGTGCGGATAATGCGAACCGCCATCAATTTTTTTCCCCCCCGGCATCATTTTGAAAACAATTTTCTATCCCATATGATTATGGGTCATTTCGGTTGCGTATAAAACTATTATTAATGTATTACAACGCGTAAGCTCGACGGTCATTATTTTTAGTTTAATATCGTCGTCGTCGCGTCGTTTGACTTTGCTTGCGATGTGTTTGATTTCGTTTTGCGTTATTATTTTGACATTTTCGGCGTTGTTACGATTGCAATTAGAAGATTTGGGCGTACAATTGGGATCGTTGTCCCTTGAATGTCAGTTGATGTTCTCTGAATCAGAAGCAATCAAAGAATAAATGACATGCTCTGAAAGCAATTGGTGCCTATATTCTTTGTATTTATTCTTATGAATTCTTTCTCTTTGATTATAATGAATTTTTTGTCAGTCTTCGAATTGATCTTCGAAGTTTTATTTAACCACAAATTCCCTTTTTTATCATTTTGATTTCTTTCATTATTTTTTTAACATTTCGATACCGTTAATAACCGAGCCGAAGTAAGTAAGTCCTTTAGCTACGAAACAGACAGGACTATATCTGCTGTGTTCGCAACTAAATAAACTTTTTCTGTTCGAAGGAATGGAATCGAATTCTTTAGATATTTCGCCTAATACTCACGTACTACCAACAAAAGCGGAATCCGAAGTCAGTAACCTCAAATCCGTGCTCCATATCCACATTGTATCCGATATGAAAATCAATTATTAACCAAATCCGTCTGGGCCGGTTGATCGCTTTTCACAATAGCAAAGATAATTGAATATTTCTCAAGCTTGTAGTGATTTTTTGCTGTTGCCTCGCTCCTATTGTCGTCGATGCTTTCACCTCAGCTTCATCATCGCTCCCATACCTGTCTAACTGTAACCTGGTGGGAGTTGGAACTATTTTAAATGGAGGACGCCCGAATCAAAGGTCATCGGAAATCTTTTATTTATATTTCGGCTGTCATGCTTCGCGCCATGCGGCGTTTGGTTCGATTCTGCGAGATCATTTCGTGTCTTATTGTGAACTAGCTCATACGCCTGGTTTTGTTCTTCAGCATAGTCAACATCGAATTCTAAATTAATCAATTCGGCTCTCGATAAGCTCTTTTGACAGTTAATGCAATATTTCTTTAATTACTATGTGATATAATGACGATAAGAAAAAAAGAATTTTTATAAAAAAGCCTATATATTTTTAACTTAATGAACATTATATAAATTTCTTATAGATAAAATATAATCATTAAATCATTTTTACAATATTAACGCATTTAGCTATTTTAACAGCCAGCCTATTTTAATGGGTTCCGCAATACAGCTAATTTTATGACATCTTTTATTGCTGGCAAAACGAATCGTTTAATTTTTACCAAAGGAATCCAGTGTTGATTGGATAAAATTAACTCATCAAACTACGCAGTCGAACGTGTGAATTTTTACATGTAAAATATGCACGATTGGTGGTAAAATCTCCTACGCAAAAACTTTAATGTGGGTTTATATCAAAATAACATAGTGCTATTTTCGTCCTAAGTAAACGCCACTTTTCGTCTTACTTCGGTTTGAAATGTACGTTCCTCTGTTACTTAACTCTTCAATCAACACAATATCCTTGTCGATAGTAGATATTCTTGATGGACAATTATTTTAATCAGCCACGCCGGGCTTTCGTATTTAACACTACATATACAAGATTAATTTGCTTTTTTTGTAAGCAGTTCGAATCCGGTTTATCAATTTATTTTGAATCTATGGGAACCTAAGGATATAGCTCGAACATTCTCGATAGTTTTACTTACCTTTACGTTCGAAACGAAACCTGAAATGAAGATTCGTGCTTCCATTTTACGTGGCAGTTACGTCGAGGATTCGATACGTGCGAGTTAAGATTCAATTCGTGTTAACAATATTTAGGAACTAATTTTTAAAGTGTTACCATTGATGTTCCATTCGACGTTCGGTTTCGAACGTAAAAGTACGTATAACTATCGAGAATGTTCGTGCTAGGCCCTCTGATTTGAATACGGAATACGTTTATTTCGTATTACGTAATACTTTCACAGAGATCTTAGGTGCTTATAGGTCACACGGTCACAGCCGCCTGGTGTCGAACGCCTAGCGTAAATGATTGAAAATTCCATCGCTTCCAGCATAATATCGATATATACGTGTGTATAACCTACAAGTGATAGCTCAACTAGTGTGAACCAAAATCCGTGAGATAGTGGATTGTAACTTCAACCATGCCGGCCTATTGTCGCATCCACACCCGACACGAGGTTTAAGCTTATTAAGGGAGACACAGGTATATCCGTCATATAAAACCACCAGATAAAATTTTAATTAAGGTTGCTAATACACATAAATATTGTAATTTAATGTATCTAATATCTAATTGTAACGTAATTTATAATAAACCTACTTTAAATGTATTATTCTAATTTATAAGATTTTATTTAATGATTTAATTTAGTTTTTAGATGTTTTATTGTTTATGCCGAATTTGTAAAAATTAATTTAATTTACTTCATGATGTGTTCCCTTTAAATTGTTTGTGCGTACACGCTATATTATTTTATAAATGTTATATGAGTCCATGTTATATTGTACGTAATAAACACTAGCGAACCAATAAATATATAAACATCGATACATATATTTTTTTTATTTATTTAATTTTTAATATAAACTTTATATATATGTCTATACATATATATTATGTTATATGTATAGACATACATCTATACGTGTTAAATCGAAGTCGTAACGTAAAATTAAATTCTTTGACTAATTGCGTATGACTATATATATTAAGATACCTATAATAAAAACACAAATTTAAACTATTTGGCCTGTCCCTCTGTCTGTTTGTTCCGGGTAATCTTAAAAACGGCTGGAACGATTTCGACTGGACTTTCACTGACATATAGCCTATGTTACATGGAGATATATACTACCTACCTAGAAACATAGACTACTTTACTTTTAGAAAGAGAATTAGGATTCCGCACAAAAAAAGTCGGGAGGATACAACTTGTATAAACTAAACTAGAACTGCAAATTTTTTTACTCAGCATTAATATTATAATTTTATTACGAATTGCATATAAAGATCTACAAAATTACATATCTATATACATAAAAACGAAAGGTCACTTAACGCGAAATTTCGTAAACCGCTGGACGTACAAAGATGAAATTTGGCAGAGAGGCAGTTAATAGTAGCAATGCGCGAAGAAAGCAATTTTCATAAGGCAGCTAAGAAATTGTTAAATTTTATCATAAGATTCTCAGCACTTTTGATGCTGATTTCATTTCTTACAACACATCTTTACTGGAATCCCCGCTGTGTGAATATAAGGCCTCAATTTGTATATTGCTAGTGAACTATTCAATAAGTTTTTGGATCATCGCAGATTCTTATCAGCAGTGCTTATCAACAAATTTCCACTTCAGATGCTAATTTAAATTGAACCTTATGCCGATACAAATATGATCCATTGATTTGTTTGCCAATCAACAGTGCGTGTCGACTGGTCTCCACTCACATTGACAAGCCAAATTTAACCTTAATATAATAGAGATAGAGGTCAATTCCGTATTGTCGTAGTCTCTCCATTTGATTAAAGGCGGCTGTGATTGCTTTTTTTTTAATCGTACTGTCCAAGTTAGGGCTACAGTTTCTTTGAAGCGACTTCGCATTGAAGTATTATTTTACGGTCTATAGAACAATGTATTGTGATTTCAGTCGTGTCAAATCGTTCTATTAACAGCTTAAAATGTGCAAAGTCAGTGAAAATTCAATTAGTTTTCTTTGCTTTATTTATTTAATTCTAATAGCAGTATGGTTCTTTAAAAATATTCAAATTTAGACGCGTACGCCGTTACAACGCATCTGCGCTCCCCCTGGTGTTGCAGTTGTCCATGGGCGTCGGTAGTCACTCAAGAGTACCGCCTGCTTGTTTTCCTCTTGTTATATAAAAAAAAAACAATATTACTGTTGCAGAGTAAAACGGTCGTTTACAATATTAAAAGTTGTTAACACAGTTGTTCCCAATATCAGAATTTAGTAACAAACGTGCTTACATTATTTGAATTTCGTAACAAACGCATTTACAATATTTGAATTTAGTAACAAACGTGGTTTACATTATTTGAATTTAGTAACAAACGCTCTTACATTATTTGAATTTAGTAACAAACGCTCTTACATTATTTGAATTTAGTAACAAACGTGGTTTACATTATTTTAATTTAGTAACAAAAGCGGTCACATTATTTGAATTTAGTAACAAACGCGTTTACAATATTTCTATAAGGCGTTTATATTATTGAAACTTAGTACATAAGAAAAGTGTACAAA
>JANCMC010000014.1:197232-211330 GCA_024363005.1 Charaxes varanes
ACTTTAATACCATACAATAATTTAAAATCCCCTTTTCTGTTTAATCTAATTTGTGATATGGTGATAACAAATAATTACTCAGTTTGTCGCGGGCTCTTCTCAGTGCAGGACGCGAGGAACCCTTGTCAACTTAGCTTTAAAGTCGTAAATTTTGTCACCAAATTATTAAATGATTAAAAATATATAGCTTATGTGTTATTCTGATGTATAAACTATATAATTGGAAGGTGTTATTAAAATTAATTCAGTAGTTTTTCCGTGAACGGGCGTCAAACATACATCCATACATCCATGCGTACCGACTTTCGCGTTTATAATATTAGTAAAGGACGAATATGTCAATTATATTACCGCATCATTTATTATCATTTATTAGAAGTAATTATTGGGATTTGAACGATGTACAAAAGCTAGTAACTTAATAAAATAGAGTGTTAAAAAAACGTTTGTAAAACACACTAACGACGCTAACGGCTGCCCCAATGAGGGGACATTCACCGTAGTATATATTAGGAACTCATACTTGGTATATCATTGAGACCTTGCATCACTTTATACCCATACAGATTTGCACACGTATCGTCAGAAGCTACGCGCAAAGAGGCAGAGCTACAGCGTCTAGTTAGAGCGTGGGATGAATTCGAAACCAAAAAGCGAGCTGTAGAAGAATGGGCCTCCAGAGCTGAAACACTTCTTGCAGATAACAGAGTAGATTCCAAACAGGCGGTGGACTTCCACAAGAGATTCTTCCAAGGTGCGGATGAAAGAGCCGTATCGGAACTCGTACGTTCTGGACGAGAACTTATTGAGGTAATCCTTTTGTTATTTTTATTCTAAACAAACTTTTATAGGTACCACCTAGAACTACATATAAATATAACATTTGTAATTTAGTTTGGTTTATTTCTATTATAATAAAGAAAACTAAGCATAAATGATTTGTATTGATGCTCTAAACGAAACACGCGTCTAGAATTTGCCATGTAAAAACTAATTTAATGTGGCTACTTGTATTGAAAATTTGTATATTGTTACAGTTGGTAAGCGAAGAAGAAAGGCCAAGAGTAGTACAGACGGTAGAAGAATTACAACGAAGATGGAAAGACCTTCTCGACAAAGCACCTCCGCATCTAATGCGGCTTGAGTTTAGACTTGATGAAGCTGTCTTCCATCATTGCATCAAAGACATCGAGAAAGAAATCGTCTATGAGGAGCAGGTGAGTTTTATAATAATATAATTTTTTTCATATCAGGTTACATAAATCCTATGAATTTTCTAATGAAATTAAATCTCATCCCTATATTGTCGGTAAAAAAAAACGTTAGAGAAACAGGCAGTACAATGGTTTTTATTTTGAGCAACAACATAATTCCGAAACCAATGAAGGCTGAAAAGGAGAACACAACTAAATATTAAATTTTTGTGATGAATTTGAATGAGTTCACCGCCACGTGGAATATGCACTCAACAATTATTGTTGCGATAGTTGTTTCGGTTAATGGTCTCATTGCAAAGAGTCTCGACCGTCATATTAAAAAGCTCTCACTTAATGGTTGAATCAGGAGTCTATCTATAATTTTGTAATATCATAATTGTTATATTAGAGTTTATATTAAACATTCTTCTCATATAGGCGTATAATCAAAGCGACGACGCGGACGGTATCCTTATACGCAACGAGGAATACTTCCGTAATCAAGGCAAGATAATGCAAGTGGAGCAATGCTTGCAAAACCTCAAAAAAATTGCTCAAAGCTACACACACCAGACCGAAGACAAGGTCCTAGAAGATGCTTTAAGGAAATGTGAACAGGAATGGGAATCGACAGTGCACAGAGTGGAACATTTCAGACAGCAACTACAAAGAATACCGGCAAAGTGGGATGCGTATAGAGAAAAGTTCCACGAGATGGAAAGGTGGATGGACCATGTTGACAAGACTATGGACAGTATTGTACGAGAAGTGGATTCAGCAGAAGCCTTTGAGCGAGAAAAGACTATTTTCCAGGTACATTTTCAACCTTAAAACTTTTGTCTTTCTTTTTTTTCTTCGAAATTATCAATAATTAATTCTCATATTTGATATATTAACGCAAGTTTAACTTTATTCAGATAAAAATATTAAGATATTTCCATACTCTGGAGGCATAATTTTTATTAGTTTAAATATCTTGACGTATAATGATTTTACTGATTCTTCAAACTATGAAGACGACTACAAAAACAAGTCAGCAGAACCACTTAATACATAATATAAGCTATTATTTTTAGAACTGAATTACATTACTCAAAAATAATTTTAAATTTAAACACTGTTTTTTTTAATCTATTTTAAGTTTGGGTTTTTTATCCTTCAAGACATGTCAAACCCATCACAACTTTAACTAGTCTATGACAAAAATATACAGCTAAATTATATTGATGAGTATGCGGCTGCTAATGTGCACATTTCATCGGCCAACTTAGATGTAGAATCTGAAAGAACAGTTTGGATTAATCCCACATCCATTCTGTTCAGACCAAACTTTTTAATAAACTGTTGTCTTGGCCCTTCATTTTTACTATTAAATCACTGTTATATGTAAATGTTGCTAACTTTTATTTATTTTTGTGCTCGCACTGGACAAACAGTTAAAAGAATTAATGGTAATTATGAGAGATTTTTCTTGGATCAATGTGATCTTGCTATGTTTATGTCCAACTAATGGCTGTTTCTGTTTACAGAATATTTGTCGGGAAGCTGATCGTAAACGAGAAGATATGAAGTGGCTTGTACAAACTTTGGATATGCTGTCTAATCACTGCTCCGATACAGAAGCACAAGAAGAACAAGTTAAACTAGAGAATCTTATTGCGAGATACAAAAATCTTATTCCTACTATTGAAATAACTATGATAAAGACAGAAACATACACAAGATGCTACACTTATCGAAGAGAAGTTCATGAAGTTATTTGTATTCTTGAAACTGCTAAGGAACAGGCTAAAGTAGAACCGGATCTTCAATCACTACAGCACGTTGAACAACTTGTACTTGAACAGCAAGCTGCTGTACAAAAATTAGATAGACAACGTCCATCTGTTATGTCGATGTTGCACCGTGGAAAAGAACTAATAAAGGACGCAAATGCTCCAGCTTTTGTTAGAGAAGATGTGAGAAATCTTGAATCTGGGTGGAACACGGCTTACGAAATTAACACTGAACGACTTCACAAGCTTCGTGACACACAGAAAGTCTGGTCTAACTATGAATATCAAAAGGAAGACTTACTTTCCGATATTGATAAAATTGAGAGCTATGTTGCTCACCCAGGTTTGGAAATTGGTGTTAGTAATATTGGTCGTGAACTTCAAGAAACAAAAGTAATTAGTACAGATTTAGAACGGGCGAAGACTGAAAAATTACCTCAATTACAAAAAACTTATGCGGAGTTACAATCTCTTACTTCAAGCAAACCGAAACCTGTTATAGAAAAAGATATAGAAACAATAGAACGTAAAATAGTAAAAGTTCAAGATGAAGTTCAAAATAAAGTGACGCATTTAGAAAAATTCAACGAAGAATGGTTAAAAATTGAGCACAAATTGGAGCACGTTAGAGAATGGATAAAAAAGGAAAGTCCCATTTTAGTCTCTCAAATCAGAGCCGAAAATATAACACCAGAAGAGCGGGTTGAGAAATCTCAATCATTACAAAAAATAATAGCCGAGAAATTAGAAATCGTTAAAAATGTTGCTGATCAAGGAACGAAACTAGCGGTTGAGCATCGTGTACAAGATGCAAATAGACTCAAAGGAGAAATTGTTTTATTAGAAAAAATGATGGCAGACTTGCAACGCTCTATGGAACATCAAACAAAAGTAGTGGAACATGATCTAGCTAGTTGGCAGAAATACCAAAAAGGTGTAGCTGAAATTAAACCATGGATAGAGGAAGCAGAGATAAAATTAGGTAACGTTCCTAAACCGACGACACTTCCTGAAGCACAACAATTGCAACAACAGTCCAGAGCTCTTATCACTGACTGTGACAAACAGTTAATGAATTTACAGATTTTATCTAGTGTTAGTCATCAATTGTCAGGAAAAACCAGTGCTCCAGACGAAGTAGATGCTATTCATTCAAGATGGGCCGTTGTTCACGACTTAGCTGATCAATGGAATAACAAACTTGAAAAATTAGTTACTAACTGGGAAAACTTTGAAAAAGACGCAGAAAAACTAGAATCATGGGTGGAAAGCGGTGAAAAACTTCTAAGCAGTCGAAATGTTAACATAGAAACACCTCAAGTTGAAAAGCTTGACCGAGAATTAAATAAACTTAAGTCATTTGGAAACGAGATTTCACAGCAACAAGCTAAAATAATAAGCTTATCACAAATTTGTGATAATATATGTCATAATATTCAACCGGAAGGTGCGGCAATATTGAAAAATAAAGTAACTGATATCAAGGATCGCACAAATGCTCTTGCTGAAACAGTTAGGATGAGAGTAAATGAATTATCTGACAAAATTATTATTCGACAAGAATTTCTCACAAAATTACATAACTTTGACAATTGGATTACAGATTTTCGTCGGAAAACTGAAAGCTACGATCAGATTAGCTCTGATAGAGTAGAACCAACATTACAATCAATGCATGTTCTTCTTCAAGAACATGCGGCAAAAGCTCCAGAATTTACAGAAATATACAATGAAGTTAAGAATATGACTCTGGCGTCTCATCCAGAAGAGACTCGTTCATTAAGTGACACTTATTCGAATATAGCTCAACATTACCAAATTATCGAATCAAATATTCAACAAAATAAAAGCATTTTACAGAAATGGTCAGATCTTTTAAATTGGTATGATGATAACAAACAGCAACTTAACCATATTCAATATCAAATTGAGGGACCAAAGTTGACTCCAGAAAGTTATGAAGTACTGCGCCAAGAGCTTGTTAATATTATTACTAAAATACCTGAATGGAAAAGTCACGTGGCTTTGTTAGATGGACCGTCTAGAGTTAAAGTAACAGATCAAAATACTGGTAGAATTATATCACCAAACAGCTTAGTTAAAGAAACTGAAATGAAAGCAGAGTCCTTGCTTAATTTAGTTACATCTAAGAGAGATTTGGTACAAAAAGTTGGCGCTAGATGGGATAAATTTAATCTTCAAAATAATGCTTTAACCCAAGTATTACATGATGTTCAAACCGTTCTACTTGACATGGCTCAGAAACCCGTTCCATTAACAGAAGCTACTATTCAAGAAATGACGGAGAAGTTGGATAATCTTGACACAGAATTAAGAGAAAAGCAAGCAGTTCGAAAAGAGCTCAGAGAGGAAGGATTGCATTTAATGAGAGAAGACCAGCCTAACATGGGCATTATTCAAAATGCTCTATCAGCAGCTGATAATAACTGGGACCAAATTGTTAATTCTGTAAGAGATACTAAAAATAAATATATTCTCCTCTCGTCTACTCTTCAAGAGTTGAAGAATTTTACAATTGCTTTTGACAGAGAAATGAATAGAGCTGAACAATTACACAATGAATGTAAAGATGCACCTCATGATTACGTTCAAACTGCTCAATTTTTAGATAAAGCAAAGAAATCATACGAACTTTTAAAACGGTCTAAAGGATTACTTGATCAAATGGATGTTATAAAACAATCAGTTTTAAAACAAGCATCTACCCTAGGGGGTTTTGATACAAGCCCCCTTGAAGATGCATTTCTTAATTCTCAAACAAATTGGGAAAAAGTTAATGATGCTATTATTAAAAGAATTCAAGATTTAGAATCTCAACTTATAGTATGGCGTCAAATTGATGATACGAAAAATCAAGTTGTTACTTGGTTAAGTGAAACAGGTCAAAATTTGGCAAACGCTTGTGACAATTTGGAAATTAGATTTGGTCAAAATCATTTAACAAAATATAAGGAGGAACTTCCTCTGTATTTAGGATTAAAAAACAGCATTAAAGCAAAGTGTGAACAAATAACAAATTTGAATAAAAATATTCCATTGGGTCAGGTTTCTTCTATAGTTGACTATTTGGAAGATGAATTTAATGCATTACAAACCTTAGCCGATAATTTAGAAAGTGCCGTATCCTCACTTGAGACCAGGGAAAATAAGTTAAAAGAAAATATTAAACATCTTTCTGATAATATAAGTAAGATTCGTGACGACATAATTAAATGTGATGACATGTCGGGCGATAATGCAAAAATACTTGATCGACTAAAAAAATGTCAATCTTGCAAGGTTGACCTACAAAATCTAAGTGATGAAATTGACAATCTTACACAAAACGTATCTGAAATGAATTCTAACTATCCAGGTTTTTATGAGTCACTTGTTCCTAAGGAATTAAGTACTTTACAAAAGCGTTTTGAAAGTGTATTACTTCACGCTAATAAAACTGAAACTACTCTCCTTACATTCCTACAAAAGTTATTTACTGATAAATTAAGTATGTTTAACAGAAATTTAAAAATTTTGGACGATAAAACAAGATGGTGTATGCCAGATGTAACGAGTGACAAATATAACCTGGAAGTTAAAAGTGCTGCACTTGCAGACGTAGAAAATGGTATTGATGATTGTAACACAAAAATAACTGAATTACAAGAAGCTTGTGAAATCTTACGAGTAGTAGCTGAACCAGTTAGTGCACAAGAAGCAGCTGTACAGACAGAAAAAGCGCAAAAAAATTTGGATGTGTTGAAATCAAACTATGAGGAAATAAAGAAGCGCTTACAAGAAAATATTGAAACTTGGCAAGACTATGAAACTCTCTTAGAAAATGTGTCAGAGTGGTTAAAAGAAAAAGAAAACAGAGTTAGACATGAAGCAGCAAGCTTAGTTGACATAAATGAAATTGATAACAAGATTGCTGAAATTGAAACGCTAAGTAAAGAGGTAAAAGATTATAATGAAGAAATAAATAAACTTTCAGACGTTGGGGAGAAAGTTTTGTCTCGTAATCCAGATTCACGGGTATCGCAATTTATTAATCACTTAGAGACAAGGTATCAAACAGTGACAAAATTCATGGACAATCAACTAAATAGACTCAAAGAACTTAAAAACAATAAAGCGAAACATGATAAATCGATTGCTGACTTTAAAACATGGCTCAAAGACGCAAACGCAAAGATTGCAGACATAGCAGTTATGAGTAAACATACAAAGCCTTCTCTTGCTGATTTGGAGCAAGTGAAAAAGTTAAACGACAACAAAGAAATAGGTCAAAAACTACTTAACAATGCTATTGAATCTGGTGAAGCATTGTTTAGTGGCGTCACACCAGAAGGTCGTGAACAAATAAGAAATGAATTACGTTTATTAAGGGATTCTTTCCAAGATTCAGTAGATTCTTTAAATAATGTCATTAAAGACATTGAAACTACCATCAATAAAAGATCATCGTTTGATGATACCTTTAATCAAGTGCAAAAATGGGTTAGTGACAAGGAAATTGAGTTAGGTGAATTCAAATTATTACCTACTCTACCTGAAAAGAAAGCACAGCTTCACGCTACTAAAATTTTACACCAAGAGGTAGACCTACATCAATCAATGTTATCCCAATTAACAGAAAAATTAAAACTTATGCCTGATGATGAAGCAGAGAAGAATCTTACAAAAATTATTGATAGATATAGAAAGTTGTCATCGGAGTTAAGTAACAGGATATCTACATATGAATCTCACGTTTCTGATCACGAAAAGTATGTTCAGTCCTTTGAAGACATTCGAGACCGACTCAATCATGTAATCGCTGATAATAGTTTAGTTAATTACGCAGTGATTTCACAAAAGGAGGATGTAGATAGTAAAATTATTGCTATTGAGAAAATTACATCAAAAGCACAGGAAATCGATAATTCTCTAGGTGATTTAAAATCCCAACTACATACTGTTTTAGAAACAACTAATCCAAATGGACATCCTGTATTAATAAGTGAATTTGAATTATTAAAAACAACTTGGGATCAATTTACAAATCAATGTAAGGAACATCATAAGAAACTTAGAGATACACTAGCACAATGGAATGAGAATCAAAAAACTTTGGACGAACTCGAAGAATGGCTCAAAGTAAAAGAAAATCAACTTAGAGATCAAAGTTTGAAAAGTAATTTAGATGCTAAAATTGCACATCTACAAAAAGTGAAGGAAATACAAAGTGAATTAGCTTCAAAAAGTGCTGACTTTGGAGCATTAACTGATAAACAAAACATGGCTGGCGAGTCTGAACTTATATCGAAAACTTCAAAATTAGCCACAAGATACCATACTTTAAACAATCTAGTGAATGAAATAATATCAAAATATGAGGTATTTGTAGCTGAACATCAAACATTTGAAAATGAACACGACAATATGGAAAAATGGCTCATGAAAATGCTTGGTGATCTTCAAGATCTTAATGAAATTGTGGGTGATTATGCTGTATTACAGGAAAAACAGAATAAGGCAAAAGAGCTCTATGAAACTCGAAATAAGAAAACACCTGCATTTGAAGAATTTTTGAGCTTGGGTGAGAAACTTTATGCACATACTAGTCCTGATGGTAGAGAAATAATACGTCAAAAAATACGTAAAATCAGGACGTTATGGGATAGTTTCGGTGACAGCTTCCAAGAAACAGTAAATAAGCTTGATCAATGCCTTCTGCAATTTTCTGATTTTTCTTTAGCTCAAGAACAATTGACCAAGTGGCTAAAAGACGTCGAAAGAGCAATGCAACGACACACTGAATTAAAGGCATCTCTCGAAGAAAAGAAAGCACAGCTCCAAAACCATAAAATTATGCATCAAGAAATAATGACGCATCAACAATTAGTTGAGTCTGTTTGTGACAAAGCACAGCAGCTTGTAGATCAAACGCATGATGCTTCACTGAATGTCTATTTGCAGTCAATAAAACAGTTATTCCAAAATATTGTTACAAAATCGCAAAATCTACAAGATAATTTGGAAGACTGTGTCAAAAGACATGAAGACCTTGTACATCTTATTCAGCAGTTTAAGGAGTGGTTAGGTTCACAATCTGAGAAAATACTTGATATTGAAAATGCAATAGGTGAAAAACCCGAAATCGTAAGAAAACTTCAAACAGTCCTTACTTTAAAGGACATCGAAAAAAATGGTTCTACGAAACTAGATGAAATACGAGCAGCATTTTCTTCTGTGAGTAAAAGTACATCTGAAGTTGGAAATACCGCCATTAAAGGGGAGATAGACAACTTACAGAAACAATTAGGAAAAGCAGTTGATAGCATTGAATCGTCAGAACAAAAGTTAAAACATACATTAGAAATTTGGAACAAGTTTGATTCATCTATTGAATCCATCTCTGATTGGCTTAAAAATATGGAAACAAAGTGCCGAGATCAAATTCTTTGCTCTACATTACAAGAAAAGGAAGCTCAATTCACAAGATCATCAGATCTTCGTAGTGAAATCCATACCAAGGAAAAGGAATTAGACACATTTGTCGATGAATCTCATAGTCTTATTTTATTAAGTGGTGTAGAGAGACTGAAGCCTCTGGTGACCCAAGTAAGTAGTAGATATCAACAACTTCATCTAATATCTAAAGAAATAGTAAACCATTGGTCAGAATTAGTAGCTGACCACAAAAAATATACACAGCTAAGAAACGAATTTGATACATGGTTAAAACCGTTGGAAGAAAATTTGTCACTGATGATAACTAAAGAAGATAAAATTAGTATCGAAAGTAAAGGGAATAAATTGCAAGTATTTCTATTGGAAAGAGAAAACGGTGAACACAAAATAGGTATACTTACAACTGCTGGAGATAAAGTTCTTCCTGAAACTGCTGCAAATGGAAGAGAGAGTATTCGTAATGAGATAAGAGATTTGAGGGAGCGATGGGATAAACTAAATGATAGTATTTTACAACAGCAAAAAGAATTTGAATCGCAGACTTTACAATGGACTAGCTATCAGGATGTTTTACAACAAACGTTAACATGGTTAGATGAAAAAGAAAAAGTTGTAGAAAGTGAAGAAAAAGTAGTATTGAATTCTGCTCAAGAAATAAAATCAAAACTGTTAAAGAATAAAACATTGTTACAAGAAATCTACGCTCATAAACGTTTTATAGAAACCGTTACTGAAAAAGCTAAGAATATTGCTGCTAGCATTCACTCAAATAAAGACGAAAGTGATAAAATGACATCACTAATTCAGTCCATATGGAACAGATACAATAATCTAACCAATAGACTATCGGCGGTAATAGACAAACATGAAAGCGCATTTGAAGCATATCAACAATTCGTTGATCAACAGAAATCCCTTCAAGAATATCAAAAACATCTTTGGGATCGTCTACATTCGTTATCAGATTACACAGGAAATAAGTCCGCTTTGCAAAATAAATTATCTAAAATTCAAGAGCTCTTAGATGCAATTCCAAACGGAAATAATAAGTTAAAAATGTTATCGGATCTTATTCAAAATAACGAAACAAAGTTATCACCTCGCGGTAGGGAAGCTATGTCTAGAGAACTAAGTTTACTTAGAGCTGATTTAGAAAAATTTACAGCAACTGTGCATGATGTTAAACGGGGTATCGAAGAAAAAATACAACAATGGATTGAATTTGATGGTGCCAATGACCGGTTACAACATTGGTTAAGTGACACAGAAATGAGCTTAAAAACGTATACACCTAAAGCTACGTTAGAAGAAAAAATTGATCAACTGAATAAATATCAGGTATGTAAATATTTCACTTTTTTAATAAAAATATACTATATTGATTAATGATTACATATTTTAAACAGGATTTAAGTAAAGCAATTGATAATCACGACTCTGATCTGAGTGCAGTAATAAATTTGGGCGAAGCTTTGGATCAAGTAAGACACAAATGTCAAAATTTAACCTACGAACACTGTAGGGTATAGTCTAATTTTTGTAGATTATGACCTAATATCACAATACAATTAAACTCTAACATAGAGAAATGGTATTTTACTATCATTTTCTGCATTCTTGTTTACTTGGTATATTTCACGGTACTAATATAGTTTTTATTATTCTAGAAAAGAAATTCTAGGGGTATATGGCTAAAACAATATCGAACAAAATACTTATGACTTGTTTACTTTTTTAATAGTACTAATAGTAGATGTTGTAGTTTAGCTGACAAATTAACAAATTTAAACCTTAAATATTACCTAACACATTTGTATTTATTTTGCAGGCTATTTTAGCTAACTTAAGAAAAACAGAAAATGATGTCGATAAGCTAACTGATGAGTTTAGCGATTTAATTGAAAACTGTAACGATACCAGAATTACAATGAATCTACAACAAATGACGTCACGCTTCCAATCTGTTCATTCTACTGCCAAAGAACTTGTTAAGAAGTGCCAACAAGCGGTAAACGACCACAATGCTTACCAAGAAAAATATAATCAGTGTATCGATTGGATTAAAAGTGCACAACATAAATTTGATGAATGTCAAAAAATTACATCTAATACACCTGAAGGAATAAGTAATAAACGTGAAGGCTTAAATGACTTATTAAGCCAACGCCGTAACGCTACTCTTTTGGTAAATAATACGTTTGAATTAGGTGAAAAATTGTATCCATCAACGTCACCCGAGGGTAAAGAATTGATTGAACAACAACTTCACGATATACAACAGGCTGTAGACAACATGTTCGATAATATAACAAAAGCTGAACGAGATCTAGATTCTGAACTTAATAAATGGTCATCATTTGACGAAAATCTAAAAGCTGTTAATGAATGGTTGAACTTAGCTGAAAAAAATCTTCCAAAAGAAATTGAACTTAAAGCAACGTTAGACGAAAAACGAAATCAACTCAACTTATACCGAAATCATCTTCAAGATGCTATCGCTCATCAACAAGATATCTCCGACTTAGAAATCCGAGCACAAAGTTTGCCTGATGTAAATAAAGATATTAAAAAAGAATTAAGTCAACTAAAACAGAGACATGACAACATTCTTTCCCGTGCTAAAGCATTTGTGGAACAGTATGAAGCCATAGTCAATAATCATCAACAATATAGCAAAGCAGTCATGGATTTACAGGAATGGGTTGAAGCTACGCATAATACAGCCCAATTGTGGGGTGATGTTAATTTAGAAAGGATAGCATTAAGTAGTAACTGTGAAAAGATAAAGTCATTGCAAATAAGTTTACCAGAAGAAAAGAATCGTATTGATAAAATACGCGTACTCGGTGAAAAGGTTTTACCTGGAACTATCACAACTGGACAAGCTAATATAAGAAACCAAATTGATGCATCACATCAAGAGTGGGAAGGATTGGTATCCTTTATAAACAAAACAATTGAATCATTGGAAAATAAAATACAACAATGGAATGAATACGAAAATATGAAAGATCAGTGTTTGGCTTGGATAAGAAATACAGATAATCAAATTCATGCTGTAGATTTAAAATCAACTTTACAAGAAAAACAAGAACAATACAAGAAATTCCAAGAACTACAAGGTGAAGTTAGAGCAAAAGAACTTGAGATAGATAACATCACTGAAAAATCACAGCAACTATATAGTGGTGTGTTAGGGCCTCGTAGTTCTCAAATTTCTGATCTTACTTTAAAATATCAAACATTATCACAAAAAGTTAAAGATTTAACAAACAGATGGCAGCAATATGTTAAAACACATCAAGAATTTGCTAGCAACGTTACTGAATGTTCTCAGTGGATTGAAGAGTTGCGAGATAAACTTGATTTCTGCGCTGATCTTAGCTCTTGTTCCCAAGACGACTTAGAAACTAAGTTGGTATTAATTCAGAATTTGTTACTTACTAAAGATGAAGGATTTACCAAGGTCCAATCGTTAGTAGAATTAGCCCAAAACGTCATGGCAAATACGGCTCCATTTGGACATGAAGCTATTAATAACTCCTTGGTAGCTTTACAAGAACAGTGGTCTGCCTTGTTATCTAGAATGATAGAGACGAAGAATTTGTTAGATGACTCTGTAACAAAATGGGCTGGATTCTTAGAACAAATACAAATAATACAAAAAAGCAATATTTGGCTAGAGAACATGCTATTAGAACTAACACCTTTTGAAACTTCAATATCCGATAAAAGAGCACAACTTGAAAAACTTAAGGAAGTGGAAGAAAAGGCACGGTGTGATCGTTTAGAGGTTGATGCTTTGAAGTCTAAAGCAGCGGAGATGCTAGCCAGTGGTCAACAAAATCAAGCAGCTTCCCAAGCCCAAGATACACTTAATAAATTTGATACTTTATATGATAAAATAAAGAAATTGTTGGCTGATCGTGAGGAACAATACAAAGATCATAGATTATATAAAGAAGCTCATGACGAACTCATTCAATGGTTAGGAAGAGCAAGGGAAAAAGTTCCATCGCTGAAATCTAAACCTTTAAGTGATAAATTAGCAATTGAAAATTCAGTAGCTCCATTAGAAGCTCTCATAAATAAACAAGCGCAGGGTGAGCTATTACTAGAACACTTACAGCACACGGGAGAAGTTGTGTTAGCAAGTACATCTCCAGAGGGACAAATAACTATTAAAAATGAAATGAAAGCCCTTAAAGAAAGTTTTGAACAGCTCTTTAATGAGATAAAACAACAAAAGCATCAATTAGAACAAACTGTCAGTCAGTGGAGAGAATATAAAGATGAATATGAGAGATTATCCGATTGGTTACAGCAAAAAGAGATACTTATTAAGAACCATAAGCTAGTGTTGTTTGGTACCGCTAAAGAAAAAGGAGGTCAAGTAAATGAAGTCCAAGAAATAGTTGATCAGTTGCATAAGGGAAAGATTGACATCGATAATTTCAATGCTTCTGCTGCTGGTCTTCTTTCATCTCACTTGGATACTTACGTGAATAATCAACTGAGACATTTAAATTCTCGTTACCAAGTCTTAATTAATATGGCTAATGATGTACTAAAGAAAGTTGAAACTAATTACGAACAACATCAACAATATGACGATAACTATGACAAAACTAAGAAGTGGATCAACGAAGCCTGGGAAATCACTCGTAGTGG
>JANCMC010000014.1:213048-223107 GCA_024363005.1 Charaxes varanes
CTGACTCTAAAGAAGAAGTGCGCTTGGTTAATACTAATGATGAACAAAAAGATTTAACGGAGACAGATGTCTTGACTTTGAATAGAAATAAAAAGAAGAAAAATCAAAAGAATTTGTCAGAAAAGACTCAAAAAACTGAATCAATAAACGAATTATTCATTAAAAAGGAAGCTATACCCATTGAAAGTTCAGAACATTTATCAAAACAGGAAACTGAATGCTTAGAAGTTATTGAAATTCATGATGATGTGCATTTAATTATTAAGAGTAGGCTTGAAGATGAACATTCTAGAAAATATAATAAAAATACAACCTTAGCTAAAAAAGTTGTCCTAGAAGAAACAAACAGTGAAAAAATATTAGACATAGGAAATGAAAATCTCAGAGCACCATGCGGTGAATCTATGCGTCATTTAGAAGATTCCTCTTTATCTAATATCTCTGAATCTGAATATGGAGAATCTAGCTTAAGACAAAAGAAAAAAAAGAAAGCCAAAAAGCAAGATATTGTTCAAGATTCGGGTGAAGACAAACCTAATATAGATTTATTTAATATAAATAAAGAAGTGGAAAATTCTATGTGCCAAGTTTCCAATGTAGCAGATCATGGTGATAACATTGAAAATAAAGATATGGTAATTATAAATCTAGAAAAATCACAAGGCAAAAATGAAACAACACATACTGTCACAAGCCCGACTAAAGCAGACAATGAAAGTAAAAAGAAACATAAAACCAAAAAGACGAATGCAAATGTTAAGCAAACTTCTGATATTAAAAATACAAAAGAAACACTTGAACCTTCAGTAAGTGAGGAAATTCAAAATAAAGAAACAAAAACTTCAAAAAAGAAAACAAAAGTCAGAAAAATGAAAGATACTGTCGATGAGATCGATAAAGCATTGAAAGAAATTGAGCAAATTGATAAACAAAAAAAGAAAAGTAATAATGAATCAGTACTAAAGGCAAAAGATAACGACAATACCATTGGATATAAGACTCAATTCGAATCTAAACAAAAATCAAATCTTACTGCTTCTGAAAAACGTCAGGAAAATATTGGAGAAGTTACTTCAGAAACTCTAAAGGACAGTATTATTACTATGGACTGGAATACTTTAATGGCGGAAGAAGATAAGATAACAGAAACTTCGTTCGAACCAATTACAGAACCGTCAGAAACATCTAATATAGAAGAAAACTCTGAACAAATCGCTTCGGAAGTAACTATTCTATCAGAGTCACCTATACTACTCGAAGAAGAAAAAACTTCTGCTCATATGATAGATCCTCTAAACACTGAAGAATTTACTTTACCAAACATTGATTCTACGTCAGAAATAGCCTCATCCAATATTAAACAAGAAGAAGTACAAATTCCACAATCAAGAATTAACGAGCAAAATAATAATGATAAATTCTTCTCTACTGATACTCATAAGGAGAAGCCAGGACAAATAGTGGAAGAAATTACTCTGTATGAACCTAAAATTGAAAATCCAGAAACACATACCATTTATCTTATTACTCATGAAGAGAAAAAACTTCCACCAATACGAACTGTCAAAATGTTTAGTAATAAAAGCAGTATAAGTGAAGACCTCACAATTCAAGAACGTGAAGAAAGTTTAAGTCTTTGTACTGGTAATGATAGTAACAGTGAAAATTATGAAATAAAAATGAAAGAAGATCAGGATGTTAATTATGATGTAATAAATATGAGTGTATCAAATATTAACGAAAAAACTGAACAAACTAAAGAAGAAATCGTAAAAGAGGATCAAAATTTAGAGACATTAAAAGATTCGAACACAAGTGTGTTCAATATTTATACCAATATTACATCAGTTGATGGATCTATAAACAATACAAATGATGACATTCTTGAACCTGTTATATTTGGATCTGTACAAGAACGAAAACGGCTAAGAGAAGCATGTATATCAATTCCATATCAAGAACTTGCCGATGAGCTTAAAATATATTCAATTGGATTGGATTTTGAAAAACTGGAATACGACTTTTATGAATTCATTGTAAATAAACATAAAAAACCTTTTATATGTGAAGATGATAATAAAGATACTGTAGATATTTCAATGAATACGTCTGAAAATATAAAAATAACAGAAGATTCAAGTATAACTGTAATCGATAACTCTAATATTTGTTTGAATGTGGAAGAAGAAAAGGAAAGGCCATCTTTAATAGAAACTCAAAAGGAAAAATCTTACGAATCAAACAGTTTTATGGAACAAACCGTAACAAGCCTAGAAAATACAAGTGATAGCTCTAAAGATATGAATGTCAAAAAAACAATCCCTCCTTTAGAATCCGTAGCATTTGATTCTACAAGAAATGTAAATTTCACATTAGACCCGATCAAATCTAATGTAGAAGGAGATACTAGATTATCTATCACTAGCTCACGTGCTCTAATTTATGAAAATTTCAATCATAATTATCAAGATGTTATAGACGCTGAAAAAAATTTTGGTCTCTTAAAATCTATTACAATAACAAATGAAACTGACGCAAATACAGAATACAATATAAATACACTGAAAGAATGTAAAGAGGAAAAAACAGATACGCATATTTCAGGAAATATTCCCTCAGACAATCTTATTTCTGAAGATATTCCTGATCAAGTATCTGAAATTCGACCAATGAAGGAAGTAGAAGAAAATAAAGAGCAAACGACTCATATTTTATCATACGAATCAAGTCACATTAACTATCAACAACTTTCAGACGCTGAATATATATTGGCTTCCCAAAGAGAGAAATTATACAATCAAGTTGATAATACAACTTTAAATAAAAATGATTCTTCTATAAATCCAGCAGACGTAGAGCTACAAAGCTATCAAAACGTTTCGAACATACAGGATACATTAAATATTCCAACAACAAATTCTACTTTAGAGAAAATACATCCATTACCCAGTTCAGAAGTTTTAATATCGAATGACAATAAAATTTTGGAAGATCAAGGAATGCCCCATAATTATCAAGATTTAGCGGATGCTGAAAAAATACTAGTAACTCTCGTATCTAAATCAATTGTATCTGATAGTAAACCCCATGTTTCAGAAAGGGTAGTTAAAAATCAGGAAGATACTATTGTTTTATTACCAGAAGGTTTGAAATATAATTATCAAGAAATTATCGAAGGTGAAAGGATACTTGCAACATTAAATAATTGCCGACAGACTCCTGATAGTACAGATCCTGAAAATGAAATACACAATATGGAATCACAAGTTGTCGATGATATCCATAAACTTGTAGAAACTGCTACTGTATCAGCATCTGAATCTGATAATGAAAATCGTTTCAGAGATCAATTAAGTCCCTCACGCAGAATTGAAATTTTGGATGACAAAAGCATTAAGAATGTGGAAACAAATATTCTTGAAATTGAGATAAGAGATAGTATAAAAAAAATCAAACCTATACAATTTTCTTTTGAAACATTACCTTACCCTTATTTTGAAATAAATGATGCAGAAAATATTTATGCAAAATTAAAAACCAGCAACGTTGGTCTTATTAAGCCAGAAGAAATTTCCGTTGAAAACAAAAATATTAGTGAACAGATAAATTTGCGCCCTGAAAATATAAAAGTATCGTTAGAGGAAATATACATATTCACTGATAAAGACATTCGCAAGGATAATTCAAACGAAAGTAATGATTTATTAATAGAGTCCAAGAATACAGTTTTGGATCATTTACCACATTATGAAACTCAATTACAAAGTACTGACATAGAGCCAAAGAGCCCAGATGACACAGTATTAGAAATTACTATCCAAGAAAACATAATGCCTGAAAAAACTGAAATACAGTATTCTATTGATTTAATAAGTCATGAAAACGTAAATACTGAGAACGTAGACAAAAAATACGAAGTTATTCATAATATTATTCAAGAGCCACAGGCAGAATCTCTTTTAGTTGGTAATGATTATGATTTCACAAGTGATGATATAAAAGATTCACCGATATATTTAATATCTGATAATAAAATTGAAAATGAAAATGTATTTAATAAACAAAGCGAAACGAATACAACTACTGATATTACCTCTATTGAAAATCAATTTTTGATTAAGGAAGGTGACGATGAATTTGTACTTGTAGACATAATAGATAATGCTATTATACCCGAAGAATTGTCAGTATCAGATACTTACGAAACCGCATGTGCCTTTGACATTGAAACTTCCAATGTGCTGAATACTTCGTCAGAATTGGTCGCCAGGACCTCCACCTCGGAAAAGGTCGATGAAACAATTCAAATAATAAATTATTCATCGGAAAACTTAAGGGATTTAGATGATGAAAATAAATTTTCAAAAGTTTCAGATACTTTAGATTCTAAACCTGAAAATGATACACTTAATATGCCTATAAATGTTGATGATATTTCTACGGATTTGGAAAAAGATTATGAAATAATTCCTAAAACTTCAGATGACATACGTGAAGAACAATTAATTCAAGCTTCATCAGATATAACAAAGGATTCGGATCAACCTGACTATATTTCGACACAGTTTATTGATAAAAATGAATTAGGTTTATCACTTTATAAGGACAAACCCGCCGGCTCGCAACCTGTTGATACGCAAAATTATCCAAATGTGATGATTAGTACGGATTCTAATCTCTCCGTAGTGACTGCTCCTAGTCCTGTTCATAATAAAACTAATAATGATATTCAAACTAACCAAGACATAACTAATGTACCTGGAACAGATGCTATTGTATCCCGCCCGGAAAAATCACCTATACATAGTTTGCATGATCTCTTACCAGAAATTGATTCTATTCCTGAGTTTTGGCCTTCATTTACAAATACTGTTTTATATTCTAATTTATCAGCCGATGCACCTGAATTTAAACCATCTTTTATGTATAAATCTGAAAGTGATCAGAGTATTAGCAAATTTACTGGCGTCTCTGAAAGTAAAGGTAATACAGTCGAAGAAAGATTAGAGGAAGACGATGTGACAGATCTTCCATCTTATTCATCAGTTTTGTCTACGTCTCGAAAACCGAAAACGGAAGTGCAGGTTGTAGAAGAAAACGTAGAAAGTGCTTACAAATCAGAGCCTAATATTAAAGATCAAAAAGAAATTAAGTCAAAACGTAACAAAAAAAGACGAAAAGAACACGATAAAAAAGACGTAACGCATATTACTGATACCCAGCAACAGATTCCTGACAACCTGACAATCATAAATGTTTGGGAAAAGATAATAGATGAAGGCAAATCATATGCTGAAGTCGTGGCCGAAGGATTGGAGACAGAACAAAAACATTGTGATGTATTAGATACTCCAGTTGAAAAACCTAGTGTTTCTGTTGAAGAAATAATGAACATCGATCGATTAATATCTGAAGAAAGAAAAGAGGAAAATAACGAAAATCAAAGTTCTTGGGCTAAGATAGTTGCAAGTCGAACCTCTCCTGATAGATACACTAAAACAGAAGTTCTCCATACAGAATCTGTACAGTCGCAATATAA
The DNA here is from genome assembly GCA_024363005.1 of Charaxes varanes. Classification (NCBI taxonomy): domain Eukaryota; kingdom Metazoa; phylum Arthropoda; class Insecta; order Lepidoptera; family Nymphalidae; genus Charaxes; species Charaxes varanes. The sequence goes on from JANCMC010000014.1 coordinate 218,588, forward strand.
AGCACCTGTGATTTTGGTAGATGAATCAGATACTGATATTTTAAAATCAGAAATTGAAATTGATGCAGAAGGATTTATAAAAGTGGACAGAAATCGTAGATCAAGATCAAGATCCAGGTCACGAGATATTAATTTATCATCAGCCTCTAACACACCAACAATGTTAAAGCAGACTACCAGAGATAAGTCAGAAAATAGGTTTGACGCTTTAACTAGTACCCTAAACCCAGAAGATGAAGAAGAGTCAGCAAAAAGCAGTCAGTCAGAAGAAGAAAAGGAACAAACAAAAAAACACAAAAAAAATCGTTCTAGTAAATCTAAAGAAAAAGATATTAAATATAAATCGTCACAAGTGGCTCCAAGTACTTCAGACGAAGAAAAGCAATCTAGCAAAAAAGATAAAAAAAGAAAAGCTTCCAAATCTAAAGACAAAGTACCTAAGGCTGCAGAAAGTACTAAGGAATCTGAATCTCTTTATATAAATGAAAATACAAAAATATTAAAAAGTCCTGAAGAAAATTGTGACATTACAAAAGTAAAGAAAAAGAAGAAACATAAAAAACAGGAGGACAAATTACTACAAGATGATAATATTGTTTCAGGAAAGGAAACTTCATTAGATCGAAAAATTATAAGTAAAGATACTAGTGAGCCAAACAAAACTATAGAAATGTCATCATCAACACCTGACTCAATACAAACACCAATTAAAGATAGACTTTATGCCGAGGCTCATTACTGGCGAACAGATCCTTCAGGATTAGATGATTTGAGTGATTTGTCTGAAATAATAACTGTTAATTTGGGTACAAGTGATGTTAAAGAATCAGAATATGATACAAGAGAAGGCTTTTTAGAAAGCAATGTACCGTTAGAAAAAGTTTCTAAGAATTACATTATTACAATGGGAACTGAAAAACAAGAAAATGTTAATGACGAAGTGACTAATGAAAATACTACGCCTGTGTTTCCGCAGAAAAAGGAAAAGCTTTCTGATGAACAATCGCTTGAAAATAAAATGGCAGATCTACAAAGAGAAATTGAAGAAATGTTGTTACCAGAGAATGATAACTCTACCAAGAGTGATGATTTACCTTTAGAACTAACTAAAACGAATACATCCAGTGATGATGATGGAATGTTTGATAATATGAGTCCTTTACTGGCATCGCCAGAACCAGATGAACAGGTGTTAATTGAACAAGAATTGCCTCCAAAACAAATATTATCTACTGAGAAACAAAAAATTGATACTGACAATCCTTTATCTGAATTATGTGAATTATCACAAATGAGAGAAGATGAGAACATTATTAGCAAATCCAATGAATCTTCTGAGGTGCATGACAATTTTAGTTACTCATTAGAATCACCTGAATTAAATAAAACAGGCCAATTTGATGTCAACTCAAGTGTAATTACATCAGAAAAATCAGAAGAAGTATTAGAACAAATCGAGTCTAACCAATTGCCGGTTAGTTCTAAATATGATAAAGAAGTTATAAACCTTGACACCGTGAGCTCATTCGTAGTGCCTCCAGACTCGGAAGTATTATCAAATATTTCAAGTTTTAGCAAGAAATATGATCAAAGACTTTCTTCTGAAGACCGAAAATCTTGTGATACTAATACCTCGTCAATAGTACAATCTATCATTTTACAATCAAAAACTACAGATGATGATTTAGACGTCCTTGACGATAAACATATAAGTGTAAGCATGATTGATTCACTATTACAAGATTCTGAAACTGTTGCTGCAACAAAAATGCCTAAGAATACAGAGATTACTATTCCCGCTGAAAACGAAAAGACGCCTACTGTAATACAAGATACAACAATGCATGACTTGAAAGTTAACGAATGTTCGATTACTAACATTGGATCTGATTTTAGTACTAACTTATTATTGTCTAACTTAAAATCTGATAAATTTTTGCTTGATAAATCTGTGATTGACGATGCAGAACATCTTCTCGTTGAACAAAAAAGCAATATTACTTTAATCTTACCGTTAGACGAATTTGGCGAAAATATAAAGTTAGAAAATAATATTCGGATCGATAACTCGTTTTGGCCGGATAAACATATTTATCATGACGCTGAGTGTCAATACTTCCTTTACATTGCAAGCCTAACTAAAAATAATGTTGCAAAATCAAACGATATAGACATCAAAGATAGAAACGACAAGGACCGTGATTCAGACGGTAGCTCCGGTCATTTTTCTGATGTTGAAAAATCAAATCCGCGTCAGTCTAACGCTTCGCCTTTCGATTCTAACTACATTTCCATGGATTTGCCAGGCGGAATATGTAGTTGGAAAGATCAAAGTTCGTATTTGAGTTTAGAGACACCAATCGATTCGTTAACGGGCCAGATAAGTGAAGATACACCACGTCTAAGTTCTGATATCCCAGAGGATACACTAACAGCCCTATCCCCCGAGCCTGATACCCCACCCTCACCCAAGCAGGAGGTGCCCACAGAAGAAAAGATGCAGAAGGCAGCCAAGGTGACTGAGCTACAGTCGTATTGTAAAACATTACACTTTATAATTTACGTTTGGCATGATATTCTCACAAAATTCTTAATTTCACATATTTCAACATTTTTTTATTGTGTACTGTCGTCCGCTAAATCTGCCGATCGTCTTGTAGTAGAAAATATCTAAGTGTCCACGATATCGTAATATTAACGTTCACGCATTTGATTATATGTAGTTATATGCATTAACAAATTGTATTCACGACTCTAGTCATGTCTAGTCAAACTAATCAGAGTTAAAATTTGAATTTGTTGATTAAATTAAATAAATTGTGTAACAAATTTTGTGGTACTTGTTTTATTTAAATAGCTACGTTGTCGAACATCCATAGAAACCCTCGAAAGTAAAGAGAATAAGCACAGTAATAATTTTGACTTCTACAAGACGAACGATAGTGAAGACGCTTTCATTGTATTCTAGACGCTTTTTGGGCTTAAAATTATTCAGTAAAAATGTAAATGTAATAGAAATTGTTGAAGCACTGCCAAAATGTGGTGTCCTTGACCAAATGTAATTTTAATTTGAAAAATGACGCAATCTATGTCAAATAGTAAAGAAAACATCAAACAAAGGTATATATTTTTGTTTGATTACAGTATAAAGTAACACTTGTTGTAAAGAATTGTTTTTGAATTTTTTGCCCTATTTTTTTATATTCCGTATCGATATTTAGCATACACAAGCTTCAGCTTCAGCACAATAATTGTTGCACCAAAATATGCAATTTTTCAATTTACTACTTTTGTGGCATAGGTGCTTACACATAGTGCGAAAACCGATAAACACTTATATAGTATAAATTAGATCTTCCTTACATATTTTTCCAAATTTTGTATATTTGTATGTTTTTACAAATAATTTAAGAAATAACAAGGTCATCGATGCGGAATATTTTTGATTTTAAAGCCATTTTTTTAACAGAATGAATTTAACGTATGCAAAAATTGTGAACCAAGCATGTCATGCCAACAATCTTTTAATAATGTTTAATTTTAATGTTGTGTTCAGTGTTGTTTACAGATGACCGATTGTAGGAAATAAATTTTGAATAATTTACGTTAAAAAAATTATTATCTATAAACTAGATTTATTTATCTGTGGTGTATTAATATTTATTTCCTAAATTCGGTTTGGGTTAAAGCATAAGGAATGCTGTTTTTACCTTTATCCCTTGTTCCTAGCTTGCAATACAAAGCAATAACAGATCTTTATACATGTGTCAAGAATATATCTGTTATTTTAAAGTATAATTAAGATAACAAAACGAAAATGTATTACTTTTATGAATAAATCGAACAACACTTAATTTGAAACAGTTTTAACCAAATTTAGTTTTTATAAAAAGAAAATTAAAGATCTGTTTTGCTTGTCATTACACAAGAGACTACGCACTAAGTGTGGCTAATATAGAGGTGTGTTCTCAGGATGACTTGTCTAACGATCTTGAAACGCTGCTCGAGGAAGTCAAACTAGTACAAGCCAATCTCTCTGATCTCCCAGACGAAAGCCTAGACGCTATGGATGCAGGACTTCGGGTAAGTTTCATTGTAAATAATTCATGTAACGTCATCGAGCTTGCTATCCAATGTATTAATTAACGGTATTATATAATCGTAACACAGTAAAAGTCACGTGAAATGTTTTAAAAGGTAACAAAAATAGGCCAACGTCAATATGAATTAGTCATTAAAAAAAAGATCTTGCATAAAGAACCTCTATCGTGTCTTAAATATATTACGTAGTAGCAAGCGTTTATTTTAATATAGGACAAGCGTTCGCCATCCGAAACATTCGCTACACAGATACACTATTTTTGGACGCCATCCTATATCCAAAGCTGGGTTGATGTGTCTTAAACCAATACTGACGCTGATTTACCCATATTAATAGCAGCTTACGTTCTTTTTTTTTTCATATTTTTTTATGAAATTAAAATTTTCTAAAAGTCTGAAAAAAATATCTATATCTAAGC
>JANCMC010000014.1:347529-360632 GCA_024363005.1 Charaxes varanes
TTAGATTTATCGTCCCTGCTCGATAAAGTTGCGATATTTAAACGGAGTCGTCTGGAATAAAAGAGACACGGGGTAAGAACCGGACACCTTGCGGATTTCATTGCTTAGATGTTTTTTGTTTTTTACTTTTTTGTGTGTAGTAGACTTAATTTTTTTAGATATAGTGTTGTTAATTATTTTATGTCTGAATAAAGTTTATTTCTTTCTTTCTTTCTTTCAGTCTATACCTTATACCGTTGAGCTACTGAGGCTCTAATAGGCTCTAATATGCTCAAATATGCTCAAACAGAACCGTATTTTAATATAAATTTAAATTTTGCTTATCTTTTAATTTTATCTCCATTCTCACAAAGTAACTGAAACCAAAGAAAATGTTAAAACAAAGAAAACTAGTACGAATAAAAACTTTAAGCAAATATTTAGAAAAAAAATCCTTGTTTTATATCTGTGGCGACATACGTTTTGGATATTATATACTAGCTGTTTGACGCGAATTCATCCGAGTAAAATAAAATTTGGAAGAGCCCTTCGACCTATACTGAAAATTCCGTTCTTAGCGGATAAACTACTTCATTGCCAAATTTCATCTTTGTGTGTCCTGCGGTTTCCGAGATTTCATGTTAGGTGACGTTTTGCTTTGATATATATACATATATATATATAGATTCGATACGAGTACTTACCTGTTTAATGCATATGTATATCATTTTTTTTGTCAACGAAATTATAAGATGCTCATCCTTAGTCATATCACACGTTTGTATGTTAATTTCTGTCATAACTTTTTCCGTTTCACTCCCATTGTTATGAAGATTAGGTTTCATGTCATTAAATAACTTCTGAAACAGTCACGATACAATTGTTTATTTTGAATGAGAATTTAATTGAGCTAATTTCTCTTTACATCACTATTAAATTGTACATAAGATATCTAGAACTTAACATATTTTTATTCCACTGATAACGCCGGGACTTTCAGTGACAGACAGCTGATGTTGCAAAGAATAACGTAGACGAAATACCTATAGCCAAATAATCGCATCTTTGGCAGGTATAGTCGACCAAGAAAGTGCTTTATCATTTTGGATGACAGATCCTACTTAAAGAAAATTTTTCTAAGGGTTATTTTTAGAAATTAACGTAATGTATAACAAGCAAAAATGAGCCTTTTAACTAATCGACGTGCAAACGATATTCGACCTTAGCGTGGCAAATCAATTTCGTGGTCGACTATACATTGATCTACATACATTTTAAATCCTTATTCTGTTAAGATTAATGTTTGTGTCTTAAACCTTATAGCATCTTTAATAATGGCGTATCTAGGGTTTCATAATTGAGCAAGCGCAGAGATACGTCATAGTACTTGTTACGGTTAATGTAGGTAAATCTGCCCAATTATCGGGCAAGAATGTATTTCAGACATGTATGACATACTGCCACTATACCCTTATGGGCATGGCTTGTAGGCGTGACACTATTCCGAGCCGGAAACACGACAATTCATATTTAATCGTAATAAAAACTGCATCCATAATGGGGGTCGTTTTAATGGATCGTTTGTTTTTATGATTATCAATAATCAATACTAATAAATATTGTTTATCATAAATATCATAATAGATTGACACTAGTTGGTTGGAGTGGGATGAATTTATTATTTTCTGTAGCTATAAACACGAAGAAATTGCACCTCGAGACACCAAACGTATTTATGTTATGACATAGTCTAAAGGGAAACAGTAAGATGGTAATGACTCATTATAATTTCCCTTTGTGATCAGACCATGTGGGCGTTTATTGTCATTCGTGGCAGCCGTTATTATAATATCCATATACATGCCCAATGTCTTAGGTCATAGCTTTTACAAGACTGATTAGACGAAAACAAAACGTAACGTTAACCTAATTTTGGTTACTTCATAAATATTTAAAACTATCCATTGTGAGATGGGCTTAAAAAATACGTATATACCCAATTATAATACACTAAAATTTTTTACTCTTTAATTTAGTATTAATTACTGTGAAAATTTTTGTACTCTAATTTTATTAGCTAACGTACGTACGTAACTTTATATATTGACGAAGTAATATTTATTTATTATTCAAATGAAGTGAACCTGAATTTTTACCTACCTATATTTTTTCCTCCATTTACCGCCATCTTTTGTCAGATTATTGTACTATGTTGAGATCGGGCGCTCACGCGGTACGTCTAGCGAGAAAGAGGTTCTCTTAGGGATAACGAACCTCTACCTAATTTCATACTGCTGCGCTAGATGTCGCTAAATACATTTTGTAAAAATTTAAACTATTTTATATGAACAATTTTATATTGTGTATTCCAGGTGAAGTCACCCTCGAGCGTCCAATCGAGGAGATCGCAGCCATATCTCATGCAGGTGCACCAATCCTTCTGACTGTAGTTGCCGAAGAGGTGAGGCTGTCTAGAGAGGAGCCTGAAGCCATGTCCTCAACCGTGCAGCTTGCGTTCATACTGCCTGAACGAGACAATTCCCCTCCCTATTTTGAAAATGAATCGTAAGTTTCATATACATATTAACTTACGGGTATTTGACGGCAGACTTCTTGAGCTTTAGGCAACGTATTGTAAAAGGATTTACGCTTTTACTTAAAAGGGACACTAATAGTATACACACATAACAATCTACAAAGAAAGGCAATAATCCGGTTCAAATCAGGTTTTTTCACCTCAAACCAGTTCTAGATGGGAGTGGACACCAATGATGAACGTACACGCCGCGTACAATACATTATATTATAAAGAATTAACAATAACAAAAAATTACAAGCTCTGTCTGTGACGCATTTTGAAATATTTGCGTTAGTTTTATAATTCTAGAGCTCTTAGCTAAAAAATCACTAGTTTCTTCGATGCCTCCCTCAGTACCGATGTCATACTATTCATATATTTTTAACGATAATAATACTTTTTCAGGTATATCACTTACTTGGACGAGAATGCACCTCAGGGTACGGCGCTTGTGTTCAACGATCCGTACATTCCTCAAGTGAATGACAACGATGCTGGAAAGAACGGCGTGTTCTCTCTCTCGTTGGTAGGGAACAATGGGACGTTTGAAATATCACCAACGGTCGCGGAGAGACATGCCCAGTTCATAATCAAAGTGCGCGACAACACCATGCTGGATTTTGAAGCCCGTAAATCAGTTATTTTTCAGGTATGATTGATGTCGATATTAAATACACTATCTAACTATATTAGCTACCGTAACAACAGAAATAAAGGAATAAAATGTTTATACGTGTATAATATGAATATTTTGTTTTAGATTTTGGCACAAGAACTTGGTCCAGCTACAAATTTGTCAGTAACAACAAACGTAACCGTATATTTAAATGATGTGAATGACAATCCTCCTGTGTTTTTGGCACTCTCTTACGACGTAGAACTACCAGAAAACGTGACAGCTGGTATAAGGGTTGTACAAGTTGCTGCTGATGACGTAGACACGGGAACATTTGGAAAAATACAATTCACTGCCATATTAGGTTACTTGAATACGTCATTGAATTTAGATCCTATATCAGGATTAATTACTGTAGCGACAAATAATCATGGATTCGATCGTGAAGCCATGCCAGACTTGCATTTTTTAGTAGAGGCTAGAGATAACGACGGTGTAGGTTTAAGAGTAACAGTGCCATTAATTATTAAGTTATTAGATGTAAATGATAACCCACCAGAATTTGAGAGGACTTTATATGAATTTGTATTATCGCCAAGTTTGAATAACTTTACTTCAGCTGCATTCGTTAAGGCAGTTGATAAAGACGCTGAACCACCAAATAATGTAGTCAGATATGAAATACTTGAAGGACATAATGATGGAAAGTTTTCAATTAACGAAGAAACAGGTATGTACTCTTTTATTTAGGTTTAACTGATATATGATAGCAGTTTAATAAGATATATTCATTTTATTTTTTCGTTCTTTAAGGTGAATTGTATCTATTGGAAGTACTCAAAAGAACAAAGAAACAAAATGTTCATAGAAAAAAGCGACAGAGCGAAGACGAAGCGGAGGCTGATGTTTATATGTTAACAGTAAGAGCCTACGATCTTGGCGTTCCAAAGTTATCTTCAACGACATCAGTGAAAATATATCCACCAGAAAGTAAAACTCGTACAATGTCTTTTATTGTACCCGGAGCCAATCCAGACAGGAAAAAATTAGAGGAAGTATTGAGTACACTTTCAGGCGGAAAAGTCACTATAGTTGATATTAAGCCGTATAATGGTGTTGATGATAAAGGGACATCAGATATATCTGGCCACGAATCTAGTCAAGAAAAGTAAGTAAAATTTAACAATCCCAAAAACTGTACATTACGCTCATACTACTTTATTATAAGACTTATAATGAAACTTACGTTGAATTGTTTTCCAGAAGTGTGGTAATAGCAGTAGTTCGCTTAGCAGGAAATTCTGCCATAAATGTTGCGAAACTTCAAGAACAATTAGCAAAAAATGTTACTATATATACAACTGGTAATGTGCAAACAGACCAAAAATCCACAGCTGATGATAATCAATCGGTAAAATCATTTTTGTATTCTAATGAAATAAAACTTACTAGCAATGAACATATTGATACATATATGTTTTTTTTCAGGGTGTATATAAAGCAGAGAGTCGACTATTATTCTGGTTACTCATTTTACTGGCTATATTGATAGCTCTTGTATTACTGCTACTTATATGCTGTTGTATATGCGAGGGTTGTCCTTTATACATGCCCCCTAGGTAATTATAAACATTCTTTAGTTTTAATCAGTAACATTGCGCTTTCAAAATATATTTTGCTGCATGGAACAATGACAGTTATATTACCTATTTCCTCAAGATTATCCGAATTTATAGCAATGTGTACGTATAGATTTGTTTTAAAGATATTATTTAACACAATTATTATTTTTTTGCTTATTAAAATAAAAATTATTAATCTTGTATGAACGTCGTTCTTGTAGAGCCCACTTACAAAGTTAATATTTCTTTATTTACTATAAGGCACTTATCACACTTATTGGATGTAATATAATAAATTTAGACCAGATAGGTACAGCGATATCCATTAATAAATTCTAGGAAAAGAGTGATACGTGTCAACTCCACAGAGGACGACGTGCATTTAGTGGTACGAGACAAGGGAGTTGGGAGAGAAAACAAGGCGACGCAAAATATAGAGAATAAATCAATACAAGCACCGGAATGGAGGAGAAGAGAGGCTTGGAGCGCTGAACAAACGGATTTGAGGACAAAACCCACGCAATGGAAATTCAATAAAAGAAATTTTAGATCGAAAGAACCTAGTAAGCCAGCATCGACGCCCGGTGATATTCGACATGAATTTGTACAAACTGCAGCTGACAACGATTATAAATATGACGATACCCGACAATCTTTTCGTCACAGGTAATGGACCAATATATATGCATAAATGCTCAATTTAATAAATTAGTATGAAAAATAGAGAGGTGCGTTACCATACACAATGAAATGTGGTTATAGGCATAAAAAGATTTTTTATTTCCATATTAGTTATATAGAATAACTTGAGCTAGACCTACATAACATATTACTTTAATTTGTATTAACATATTTTTTTTATTTTACAGAGATGGTCCAAATATTATCTACACAAAAGAAATGCAACTCCAAGATGCTTTTGCTAATAAGCATAAAGAATATATTGAAGATCTAGAAAATGGTTACGACAGAATTGCAACTTTACATCATCACAAAGACCAAGACAATGACTCTATAAGAAGACATGAAATCGACCGAGGCTCTGAAGTTGGAGGCTTTCCTAAGAATGATACTGACAGAAATCTACACGATAAAGATGAACTTAGAGTTAAACGTGAATACAATGCGCCGACCTCTCTGGGCAGAGATCAATATTTCATTAAAGAAGGAAACACAGAAATTTTAAGGCTTGTCACGCGCGGTAAGCATGAAGAAGAGCGCTACGTTAATCTTCCAGTTCAGCAACAAAGACCTGTTACACTAATTCCTCATACGCAATATGTTGTTGTCGATAACGGAAAGGAGCTCTTGATGGAAAGATTTATAAGAGAACAAGGGGAAGAGGCTACACATATAAGAGAAAGAATGAATAAAGCAGTCACTGATGTAGATAATATTTCAGTCGATAAGGATGGAAAAAGTATTGGTCAAAGATCACATGTCGGCATTGATCCACAAATTCAACTGCACGAATACTCAAATTTGACCCCTGATGTACCAGGTACGGTACCGTTAAAACCTGATTTACAATCGGCTTTAATAGAAATGCATACTAAATCTTCTATTCACCAAGAACTACTGGAATCATCCTTAAGAAAACAGAATGAACTTTTACATCAGATACTGATTGAAAGAGAAAGGATGTTACATAATCAAGAAACAGCATCACAAGTTGAAAGTAAATTAGAAACTCAAAGTTTACCAGGACATTCCGTAATGGCAACTCAAACAGAATGTCATATCGGAACTCAAACCGAGCCACATTTACTGAATGAAGTTATAAGAAAAGCACGAAGTGACAATGATTCTTACAGCGAAGATGAGTCACAACTTAATTCGGATCAAACTAAAAAAATTGCGTGGATAAAAAAGAAAAAACCTAAGAAAAAAGTTAAATATAAAGATCCAAGGCGTAGTATTCGGGTTTATGAGCTAAAACGAAAAATCAAAACTCCTATTATTGAAGAAAGTGATGTATCTCCTTCACTGGAGAGCGAAAAGCATATTAAAATTAGCAAGACTAATGAAAGGGAAGAAAGAATAAAGCACTATGGTGACGTTACAAAAAGTACAGTTACAACTTGTAAAAATGAAACCGTGAGTTCCACTCAAATCAAGTCGTCTGAAATTGATAAAAAATTGAAATCCAGACGAGAAGTGTTACTAGAAATTTCCGACTCACTTGACGAAAAAATGAAATACAGAAACGAAAAACGGTTATCTGATCAAAGTACAAGAACTTCAAAACAAGAAATTGCCCATAGCCAAGATAGCAGTAAAAGTACAAGTAGTTCCCCAATTAAAGACAGACATAATTTAATTCTTCCTCGTCAAGGATCATCAACGGAAGAGCTTGAACATATTCTTGATAAATCTGACATTAAAGTACCTGTAACGGATTTAGATGAACCTGAAGATCAAGCTAGAACTGCAAAAGATGTCATAAAGGAAACTGTTTCAAAGAAAAGCACAGGCAACGAGTCTACAAAATCTTCCGAAATAAGTAAGCCTGTACAAAAAAGTTTACCTAGGTATATGCAATGGTATGGTAAAAAAACAAATGGCGGTGCTAAGCCTCCATCTGACAAAGTAGTGCCTGATAAACCTAAAAGACCATCAAAAGAGAAGAGTGAGCAGGATCCTAAGGAAAAAAGTCGATATGGGAAAATAGTTAGCAAAGAAAATTTATCCCAAGGGGAGACAAAAAAAAACTTCAAAGAAAAAGAAAGTGAATTTATTCATCCTCGCTTGTTGAAAGAAGGTAGGGTGACGCCAGTTCCAGAAGGACCATTGCCCGATATTCATCCATTGTTACAGCACTCTGAACACAGATATGAACATCAATATGAAAATCAAAATCCACTTTGCTATATTCAACCAACACATATACCAAAATATTTAGGAGGCCCTGCTCTACCAAGACGGCAATCTCTAGAACAGCAGCCAATATACGTAAATCAAGATGTAAAAAATAAGAATAAAGATAAACAACAAGATATTTCAGAAAGTGCCTTAACTCACAGTATATCTATTTCCAATAATTATAAAGAGGATAGACCAAACGTGTCTGAAGTTCACGTTTCTAAAATAAACATCGGTGGGGATGCTGTTGCAGACCAGAAAATTATAACATCGAAAATAGATGACAATGATTCTGGCATTGCTATGAGTACATTAGTTCAACAGGCAGGAAATATTAAAAGACTGCCAATTACGGAGAAAAAAAGTGTTTTTACGATTGCCTACGACGACGTGCAAACGAGGCAACTCAGGCCTGATAGCAGTTCAACGTCATATTAAATATTTCTCAGTATTCATAAAAGAAGAGTGCCTTATAGATGTTATTTTTCTATTATATAAATTGTAAACTCTGTTCCCTCCTATTTATTGAATGAAACACGATTAATAATTTTTAAGATAATATTGTAAATAATTTTTGAAATAAAAATATAAGTAATGATGAATCAACTGCCTATATTTAATGACTGTCTATACATACATTGTAAGTGATATATTATATTGTAAATAATGATTATTTTTTAAAACAAGTATTATTTAATTGTTAGCTTTAATAACTCTATTGTAAATAAATACAATTATTCACAATAGCCGTACTGGTTCAGTATGCAATTCTATATTTGTTATAAAATATAAAAGTTATAATATATTTTGACGTTCGTTTTATTTTGTCTGGTGTATACCCGATGCAGAGAATCTTCATTCACCTTCAAAAAAATGAACGCTTTACTCTATCTGGGTAGTAGGAACATTAGTATAAGATCTTTTCAAAGATCAAAGAACTTTAAAAAGATTTATCACTAGTTCAGAAGTACAGGGCTATCGAAAATATTAAATTTTAACAAATATTAATTATTATTATTATATAAATGTTCATTAATAGAACATATTCTAATTTGTATAAATAATGACAAATGAAACTTATTCACTTTATGAAAATAAATAAAAATTAGTTAATATGTCTGTCTGTTTAAGACGACTAATACTCGAAACGACGGAACCCATTTCGTCGAGATTTTTGGTGAAAGATAACTGAAGTTTAGATTTTAAATTAAATAGAAAGTGAGTTGAAACCATTGCTTTTGAAAAAAATCATTGATATCAATCAAAGCGTCAATAAATCCCATCAAATGTCCAAATAGTCAGTGGTACTGAAAGTGGCCCTAGTACAAATAGGTTCTATAATAGTCTATTACACGTATAGTATCTCTATTACACGTATCTATTACACGTATATAGAAGGTGTGCATGTCGAAATAAAATTCTATTACAGCATGAATGTTTTGGCAATGTATTTAATATTTTGTATTGGTTAAACTGAACTCAAATTCGGATTCAGCTCAGCAAAATACTTAAGTCTAGATGGGTCTTGTCCAAAGTTTTGTTTTGATGTGCTAATGCTATCATAGAATTGCGCACGCAATGTGTAAACCACAAAAATAAGTACGTGAAACCAACGTCCGAAACATAATTATTATACGTCGTGTTATAAAAACAAAGTAACGGATATTATATGACGTCAGACAAACCGGACTGAGTGCGCGCGCAGTCTCGCCAGCCGCCATTGGCGGCTGTTATTGCCCAGTTGCTACCAGGCGTACAGATATGACGGAAAGTAGCGTATTAGATTCGCGTTCTGCGCTACGTCATAATAATTCTGCTACCCGTTGATAGATGTCGCTGTTGCGCAGCAGTAGTAAAAAAACTACAAAAATATTTAATAATTCTTCCAATAATAATTTTATAGGATATTTCGACTCTTTAATTATTTTAAATAATTAAAAAGGGCAATACACATAGAGTTATAAAAAGGCAAAGAATATATTTATCCAACAGTCAACATTGACAGTCAAGATTTCTACATTGTTCACTAGACAGCGCTAGTTGACTTATTCTGATTTCGTGTAGAATGTATAGTCGACAAATAAAGTGGTTTGCCACGCTAAGGTTGAAAGTCGTTTGCACGTCAATTAGTTAATAAGCTCAATTTGCTCGTTATACATTAGGTTAACTTCTTAGAATAACCCTTACTTAGTAACATTTTCTTTAAGTAGGAACTGTGGTCCATAAAGGTAAACCACTTTCTCTGGTCGACTGTACATAAATAGTGACGTAAAATTTTTACACTAAATAATGGACCAGCTATATTTTTATAATAATATATATCTATACTTGTACTCCTTGTAATGTAAATCCTTTGTGAGGAAGATTCTTTGATGATTAATGATCAATTAGTTTCCTTAGGTAAATCTTGGACATACACATTAAGAAACGAACGGACGAAATAATAACAAAACTACATTCAGATACATTAATTCACAGCGACCCAAAAGCGTAAGCAAGCGTATTTGACTAATTTAGTTTCGTGTATTAGTTAAAAAAATGAAAATTAAAGTGAGAGAAAGTATTTAACTTTTTAACCCGAAAGAAATCCGGTCGAAGAAAGAAGTCTAGCCTTATAGACTCAATTAAACTCAACCAGACATATTGAAATTAGTTTTTAAATATGTGGTTTGAATATTAATACGATTTTATAAGATCAGATTAGATTTAAATGTAGCCATACAGTATCGTTTAGAAAATCGCCCACGGCAGTTCCATTTTTGTATACATTTAGATATATTTTAGCTTTAGGAAATCAGCTTAGGTTTTAATCCTCTACCCATCTAAACTTTTGTAGCAGATCGCTTCGAGCTCGTTACCGACGGATTAATCAGCCGTCATCTAATGGTTGTAAAGTAGAATTTTGATATGTACGGAGACTAGTCAAAACGCGCATGAAAAACTTAACTACTTTGCTTAAATTAGGCGAATGAATACGAGGGAAAATATATGCAACGCTGCAATCCGCAAGCCACATCACCGAACCCATAGCTAAAGCACAACACTGCACTGACTTTCCGATGTGCCTCAACACGCGTTTCGCTTCGATACCGAAGCATCATCAAAGGGCCTAGCACGAACATTCTCGATAGTTTTACTTACTTTTAATTTCAAAACCGAACGATAAACGAAACATGAACGGACCGAACGCTACCGTTTCACACAGCTTAATTGCTAAATATTGCTAGCATGAACAAAATCTGAACTCGCACGTATCGAATCCGTGACGTTACGGCGTTGTAAGACGTGTAAAATGGAAGGACTAACCTTCATTTGACGTTTCGTTCCGAACGTAAAAGTAAGTAAAACTATCGAGAATTTCGTGCTAGACCCTCAGAAGATAGACTCTGCAAAGATTATTCGTAAGGTCACTTTAAAAGTAACCTTTGTAAAGACTAACTCCTGGTGATACTTCCGTCATAGATTTCCGCAAAGTAACGCTTGATTCTAGCAAGTAGTCAATACTTTAAGATTAGCAATCACCTTGAGCGATATAAAGTTGAACACTGTTTCATCAGGAGCGCTCAATCATTCGCTTGAGCTGCTCCTTCATTCAGCTCATTTGCACAGACAACTCGCGCGGAAAATTATTTCTTTTCATATTCCCATTTTTCACGTCTTACTTAAAGTTTTCGCCCAACGACCGGGGAGTTTGCGATTCGTCTGTTTATTTTGACTTTTTCCACGCTGCTGTCGAGATTTTTTGCTTGCTGCTTTGTTTGTCTTCCCTAATTGCTTAGGTATTTTTAAACAATGAATTTGTTTTTAAGAAAAATCTGAATTTTGTGAATATATTCTTTTAATTCCAGCATTCAAAAATTTATTTTTGAATAGGTATTAATTTCAAAGTGATAAATTTATTGAATTTCCTAATATGTAATATCACAATATACGATTGAAATAAATTGATTCACGTTTATAAAGCAAAATCTAGTAACGATATTTCATGTTATCAATATTTTGAATATAATGTGTGAAAACGTGGATTTACGTTTTTGATAATACTAGATTGCTTTACCGAGCGTAAAGTGAATTCTTAATGCACGAGTATTGTGTTGGTTAAAATAACACGAGTGCATTAATTACTCATTTCAGCAAGGTGCGTAATCTTCTTATGTTTTTAAACTACTTTGCTGTCTATATCCATTTTTTTCTTTTTTGATATGAATTATCACAGTTTTACAAAGGTTAGAATACGCGCCATTTGTTTTTTGTCGTTACATTCAATCGATTTTTATCTTCAGCCAGTATTTTTTTGATCCAATGCATATGTTTTATATTACGCTTAATGGGAGACTGTGATAAACTTATATGAAAATAAAACAGTGAATTAATGAAAAAAGTGCAATAATGAGATTTTATACAAAAAATCTGCACTATTACGGACGACACCATGATATGGTCGTTTAATACGTACTACGAATATCTTAACAATAATTTTATCATACAACTAAATAGTTACAGTTACATAATAGGTTAATTAAGACAAGTTTGTTATTGTAATGTAGATTTAACCTTATTATTATTACATGAACCTACCTGTTTTTTATTGCAATAATATCACAAAATCCCAATCGTTAATTAGGAAGTTTTTTTTATTATTATTGTTAACTCCAGCGAAACTTTTATTAAGAAAGTACCAGGGCGACAGAAACAGACATGAGGTATGGAAATTGCGTCTCCCCGCGGCGACTTGCTTTCACGGTCCACTGGGCTGATCATAATAAAAACGCGCGCCGTCGCCTTCGCGCCAAGTTTGACCATAAATTCGGTGGCCGCGGTAATCGCTCGCTCGCCGACGGCGAAATTCCTTCCCGACCCTAGATCTGCTTTTAATATAATAATAAATATCGCAGAATACACTACTTTCTCTGTAAAGTTTTTTTTTCTCTCTTTGTTTTCCCTCGAGGGTGAGCCGGCACCATTAAAAAGGTTGGGGCGGGCGATATTTTATGCGATTTTAAGTGTGTAACGGCCTTAATAGGCGTTGTATGGCATCGCGAATTGGACGGTAAAATTACCAAATACCTTCTGTTTTTTTGCGGGTTAAAATATAATAATATATCTCCATACAAGGTTTTTCGATGAAAAATACAGTATAACATCTTCTAGATCTTGGTTAACCAACTTTCTTTAAAATTTAAAAGGTGGTTTTGGATGGTATAATCCATTACAGTCATTGCTTTAGTTTCTTAAATTAAGTTAAAATTACGTTATATAATTTCTAAGTAAATTTTTAGTTTTAAGACAAGCTGTGTTCATTTCTAACAGGTAACAGCCCCATATCGGAGCACTTTTTTTTAGTATATAGAATATTGTAGCTGTTACCAGATTTTTTTTTTTTTTTTATGTAACAAGGGGCAAACGAGCAGGCGGTACTCTCAAGTGACTACCGACGCCCATGGAC
>JANCMC010000014.1:1131126-1142113 GCA_024363005.1 Charaxes varanes
AAATCCAAAAGAAAGTATTTTTAAAGAAACAGTGCCAGGTCGACTGGAATGCAATATAAACAAATTTACGAAAGGAGATACTTCTTGACTACTTCTATAACAAATATTTTGGATCGTCCAGAAGGTTTGAATGAAGAAAGGATTTAAATTCTAAACTAAGGTTGCCCACAGTTGCCTGCTCTGCAAACAGCTCAACAAGAGGTCGAAACAATTTTCTAACACCAGTCATGCTTGTGGTTCAGAGAATTATTAAAATTATCATACGTATGTCATGTTTGACGAAAACTGCAAAAAATATATGCAAGAAAACCTAAATTATATTGAAGAATCGTAAAAATAATTATAAAATATACGTAATTTTATATTCCCCATTCTGGTGTTTCCATAAAGGACACTCACTCTATTGTGTAGCGATTTTATTCTAAATTTAAGGTATAAGCGTATGTAGAATTGCGCCTACCTACTATTTTGCATGAACAGGTTGCATTTAGAGGGACGTGTTGTTTTAGAATGAAGAAGCTATATCAAATTAAAGTTATTTTTTTCTCTTTGCGATGACATAGAGCTCAGATTTATACAGTTGCCGAAACGAAAGTATTCAATAATTTCTAATTCCACATCCTTAGTACAATTTAAAACATGAAATATACAATATAAGTGCTTTACCCCTAAAATGGTAATACTAAAAAAAAAAACATTTTTATCCACTGTCAAGTATCAATTGGTGTGTAAATTTTGAACGAACCTTTTCCAATTGCTGCTGCAAGGAACTTATCACTTCGGTGGATCGTTCGGCCTGTTTCTGTATTCTATCGGATGCGAGAGCTGCCAGTTCTATTTCTCTTTCGTTTACTCTGGCCTGTAGAGACGAATTTCTTAGCATTCAACGGATTCACTGTGTGTGTTTCGGGTCCATCGCGTAGCAGAAGCGGGATCCATAGCAGTGCCTGGGACTTGCGCCCCAGGCGTGGGTTTAAGAGTGCTCTTTGAAGTGTCCACCAAGTCTCATATCCACTGCTAGCGGTCCCTCCCCTGTCTAGCTAAATCTGGTATGATCATATTAGTGCGGCTTTAGGTGTCCTATCTTATAAATTATGAACTTATTCAAGTTCTTGAAAAGCTAAGTTCGATACATTAATACGTGAAGCGAAAACTTTCGGTACCATTTTACAAAAATTGCGCGAACGGAGGAGTAAAAAACGTAGGCATAATTATATGGAGAGACTACATAGAGGAGGGTGTGCTAATACTAATATTTTAATAAAATATTCATTATAATATTAAATTATTAAAATAAAACCACACGCACACCCAAGCAAAACAATTTACGCACACATCTATACATTGTACTATAAGATGGTGTCAAAGCGCAAATGGCAAAATAACAATGCATTTTGTTATTTACGCCATTTATTGTGATTAAATTTTCAAATGTCGTTGTGGTAAAAAAAAAATTGTACATAGCTCTAAATAAGTATAGGGTACACAAATCTAAAGATTTGTGGCCGAATTTTGACTACCCGGCGATCTCTAGTAATTTTAAATATTTATCTTTTAATTCAAGAAGTCTTACTAAGTATAGTGTGACTTTAATGTATAGTCGACCAAGAAATTGGTATGACATTCGATCTTATCGAATGTCATTTGCACGTCAATTAGTTAAAAGGGGTTATTTTTGCTTGTACAAAAACAATAACCCTTAGCAAAATTTTCTTTGACTAGGAGCTTTAATCCAAAATGGTAAAGCACTTTCTTGGTCGACTATACACGGGTCGGAATAATAGGGTGATCATGCTGTTACCTTATTCTATAACTTGTTAACCTAACACCTATTGTTTTAATGTTTTTGTTACCTTGAGACTTTCGATGGATTTCTCAGCATTTTTTTCTGCTTTTTTTAATCGTTCCTGCATCTGTAAGATTATGTATCTGTAGATTATGCAAATTTCTTAAAATAATTTCATATAAAGCTGATTCGATTAAATTAAAATGAATTTATTATGGTTATACAATTTAACGATGCTAACGAGCTATGGAGAGAGCAATACCCGGGGTTTTGCTGCTGGTTAAGGTCCGTCATGAAGAGATACGTAGACGAACTAAAGTCACCGATATTGCTCTCAAACAAGCAAGTTTAAGTGGCAGTGGACAGGATATATAGCCCGAAGATCTGATCATCACTGGGGACTGAAGGTCATTAAGTGGCGAGCACGCTCGGGAAAATGAAAGGCAGGACGACCATGAATTCAGTGGACTGAATGATTTGGTGCAGGTCGCAGGAAGCTGATGGATACAGCCGTTCGTGGGAGTTGATGAAGGAGGCCCACCTTCAGCAGTGAACTCACCCAGCCTGAAATGATGATGATGATTCATATTTCCTTGATCCACAACTACTATTTAGTGCATAACCGGCACACTGTTTGTGTAACTTGGTAACAATATTCTAAAAAGCACATGTCACAAAAAAAGAAATCAACAAAATACCAGAGATTCCATTTTAAGTTTATCATCATCCTTCATTCTCTTCAATTGTTCTAATTGATCATTAAATTGCTTTTGAGCCTGACATTTTTGTGTCTCTTGTTCCTCAAGATTCTTCTTTATGTTTTTAAGTTCTTGTAATAACTCTAGCTCCCTTTGTTTTTTCATTTCTGTTAATTCGTTTAATTCCTACGACATAAAATAATGATAGTTTCAATGAAATGATTTAATATGCACTTTTTATAGCATGCTAGTCTATAGATCAGAAGGAGATCAATACATGTCATCAAATGTAAAGGATTTGGCTCAAGGAAAGAAAGGGTGAACTGAAGCTCAATTTTACTTGCAGGTATCCACAGGGTCTGTGGGAAAAATTCCAATCAATGGTGGTACATCTGGTTAACCCTTATCTTATATAAATTTTCAAATAATCCTACATGATTAATTTTGAATTGAAAGTATATTTGGTTTTTATTAAACAAAATTATATAAACATTTCTATCTTTAATATTGGAACTTTTTTTCAATACATCAAGCATAAATACTTGTGTTAAGTAAAATGTAGTAATTGTTTAGAAAAAAGTCTTAGGTTTACCTTTTCCTTAGCTAATTGCAATTGTTCTGTTTCTTTGCGCAAAAGCTCCTCAAATTGTTGTTTTTCTTTTAATCGAATCTCCTCTTGTTCTTTCATTTTTGCTTCTAATTTATCCAACATATCTTGTTTTAGGGAACTTTCTCTGTTAATTTCCGAGAGAAATTCTTCTCGTTCCTTGTGCAACTTTTCCTTGAGTAAATTGTTTTCTATGATTAGTTCTGATTCTATTTCATTTTGTTTTTTTATCTGCTCCTGAAAAAACATATGCAGTTTTTTTACGTTATCTTAATATTTAATTCTAATAGGGAATATTATAACATTTGTAAAATTAACACATTAAAATAATAATTGTATTCACAGCAGTGGTAAAATTATTTTAAAACCATTCTGAAAAAACATTTATAATAGTTCAAAATGTATAAAGATAGTATAACACCAAAAGTAAATCAATGAGAAACCTCCTCACTATTTTTAGTCTCTTGGGAAATATTGTTTAATATTATTAAAATCCATAAAGGCTGGCTGCATGCACAAAAAAAGCATGGCTCAATGTAACATTTACTTGAGCTGTGTTCAAGCGAAAGTGTAGAAGAAGAGACAAGAGAGGAACAATCCATCTAAGCGTTCAATGTTATCACGTAAAATCATCGTCCATAAACCAACTTGACAGACAAACGGTGTTTTTAGATATTAAATACAGCTTTTTGCATTAAGACCATCAATGAAAATATAGTTTTATCATTATTGTCTTCATATTACCTGCCGTGAAAACTTAAATATACTAATTACCATAAGCTCAGAAATCTTTCCTTCCATCTCTTGTTTTAGCACAGCGCTTTGCGCATCTCTCTCTTCTAATAAAAGAGCTTTCTGCCGTTCTATATCATTTCTTTCTCCTTTTAAATTCTCTATCTGAATTGCAAAGTCATTTTCTAATTTATTTATTTTTCTTTTCATATCAGTCTGCAACTGTTCTTTAAGCAACATATTGGTGGTTTTAATTTGTTTAGTATTTTCAATCTTGTCTTCAATATGCTTCTGTTCATAATTCTGAGATTCTGCAAATCTAATCTTCATATCATTGATAAGATTATTACTTATTTTTACTGGTTCTAACCTAATTCGTTTAGTCGATGGTGGAAGAAGTTCTGCATCTTTATAAGAAAATTTGTACACAAACTGTTGTGATGCGTCCAGCACAATTACATCTTGATGATTTAATTTCCTTCTATTTCCTTTTCCTACTTGTCTTCCATTTACTTTGACCCCACAACTACTATAATCTTCTAAAATCCAATCCCTATCATTTTTCCTAAATTGGCAGTGGTTCCGTGATATTTCCAAAAGAGGTAACACAACATTATTGTTCAGGCTTCGACCAATTGTGAACTAGAATTCATATTAAATATGATTAGAATATTAAAGTACTATTATTGATTTCATTTTAATTATATACTGTTGACTAAGTTTTTGTACATTATAAAATTTATATTATAAAAGCAAAACAGTGAAGTTATTAAGCATTTTATTGTTTATAAGCAATAGAAATTTGGGTTAAAATAAAAGATTATACACCAAAAATGTATATTAAACCTTCATAAACTATACAAACTACTAAGTATAATGGTGGCAGTAAAATGAAATTGGTGGAAGATTTGCTAGCATATTTTTGATAAATAGACAATGTTAATTTGTATTTATATATGAGAGATAATATAGTTTAGTATTTTATAGTGTGTATTTTTGGAATGCAAACATGTATCTAATGTTAAATTTTATTTTGTATATATCATATTTCATAAAAGAAGTCAAAATAATAAGATTTATACACCCAAACAAGATATACCATGACTTTCAATGAATAAACCACATCTAAGGTGATAAATAAACATGTAGGGCCACTATAGAAACTGTGCCATAATATCAACAGATTTAGCCATATATTAGTCAATATAAAAGTATTTGATCACTTACTGCTTCTGAACTTATTTTAATTTCTCGTAAAAGTGTAAATTCAGGCTTCAGAGGTATACAAGATTCTAAAATAGGAAATTCTTGCATTTTATTAACAATAATATATATACCGATCTTCGAATACAATTATATATAACCACACATTTTTAGATATATTTCAATTAGTATAAAATTCAATTAAAACGGCGTGAAAACCAGATATAAAATCGTAATATGTTACAATCAAAGAGATTACAACACATCATCGAACGCAAATAAAAATTAAAAATGCGATGTTGATCATAAAATTTTTCGAAATCCGAAATTCCGAATATCGAATAAATTGTCAATGATCAGTGCACACTGCAGTTTCAGATTAAGAATGGTTAACAGATAATAATCTTACCTGCTGCCAAAGAGTATTCTTTTTTAAAAACGTCTACTGCATATTTTTTTTATTTAGTGTATATAAAATATGTTAGATAATTTATAATTATGTTCCATTAAGCATGTTTTGTAGATTCGCCGTTGATCTCGAGATACATAATTGACTACTTTTTCGTTAGCTGAGCGTAAGCGAAAAATTGCAAATTAATCTAAGATTCGTGTATACATCATTGTATATCGATTTGAGAAAAGAAATAATTTAAAGTGAGGGGGGAGTATTTTGAAGAGGGAGAGGCGTACACCCCGTACGTGGGATACAAGATTTAAGACCAAGACCAATAGTTTCTATAATTTATTATTATTATTAAAGTGCTCAGCACGCGCTATTATGCGCAAAGCATTTCGCCAGTGTCGTGTGATAACGAGAAGGTGAAAAATTAAAAAAAATATTATGGTTATACTTGACTATAAGCCAAAAGGTCGCGCTGTTTACGAGTTTTTTATAATTACTTCTATGGGAAACGGATGGGTTAAGACGTATCCAATTACAGAAAAATACTTACTCTTAAATTTCTGTGTATCCAATATGTAGTATGCCATAGAAAAATAAGAACTTGTTCTTATTTTTCTGTGTGATATACTTTGTTGCTCTTGGACTATGGTTAATCATAAAAATTATAAATAAAACACTTATCAGTCTGTTAGGTCTATATGATACTGTAAAATTGTGGAACCTATTCTATTTTAAACGTAGAGCTTCATTCTATTTCGGTCGAATAAAAATACTTTTCTATGTGATTTAATTTACATTCTAGAATCATTTACATAAAATCTTGCAACAAATTTCTAAAGAAACTAAGAAACAAGATTGTAAGACTCCGAAGCGGACAAAATAAAGAGATGACGAGAGTGAAAGCATATCTCGCAGCGGATAAAACGAATAGATAGAGGTCTTTAATATAAACGAAGCAGACTTTAGTACTCTCGAAAAATGCAAGCGTAGCGGTCGGTCGAGCACACATTGAATTTTTAAAGTGCTGCCTGGTTTCAAGCCTTGTTGCCTGCTAGGAGGTTCAATTTGTTTCCTGTTACAGCTTTACGTCTTTACTTTATAGCTGTATCCGTATTATATTCCTTTATCGATATATTTTTGAGGACAGATATTTTCTATTTGTTGTCACATCTTGCTTAATGTGTATAAAATCTATATCTATATATGTATATAATAATGAATTCTTATTTCCCTTGGTGACGGCTTCATGCGTGAACGGTTTTACCGATTTCGATAATTCTTTTGTTGTTGTTTTTGTCATTGTCAGGAGAAGGTTCTTATAGATTTTGTCGCCAACATTTCTAATGTCCTTTTTCGCGAGGAATACTGACAGCACTGGCACATAAGAAGTACTACTGTCATTAAAGATATAAAAAAAGAAAAACATTAGGGAAATATGGCGGGAATTAGAGGCTTTTTATCTGTCTACTGTCAATTGTAATTGTTATATTATTAGAGGAATTAGTAAAGGAAGGAAAATAATAATTATTGAATAGATTAACAACCTCAAAGATAAACAGTTGTATGGCGGAGTCCCGCCAGTATTGTATAGCGTAAACATATTCTAATTGTATAATATTCTAATAAAATGTTAACAGTGATCGACTCCCTTTATGTGAAAGAAAAAAATAAGAAAAATGCGCAGAAAATTATACAATTTAAGAATACTTAACCACCATATTAAATGAATTTCTAATGTAACATTAGTGCCTTTGCCAATTTAAACTTTATTTATGTAACCTTATGCCGTTTGAACTTTGACATAACATTGACATGCTGCAAATATCGTCAAAGGGAATGTAAAAATGAGTGTCCAAAATGTATAACTTCCGAACGACTGCACCAAAATGGATAATTCTCTTTTTGGTGTGTTCGTTATTATTAGGATAAGGTTTGTATACTTAAAACTTATGTAAACTTGTATGTTAAAGAAAATCGGCAAAACAAAATACTATTTAACTATTTATACAACGTTATAGGAATGCCATTTAAAGAAAAAACTAAATGAGTTGTGTCATCGGTCAGCGGCAAGGTCCGTAGCGGCTTCGCTTCGGCCCTCAATATATCAACGACGACAGGACGAAAATTGGACTGGACCCTTGTTAATGTCCCGCACTTAGGCCCTTCCACCCTTGTTTGTGATTATTTATTTAAGACCTATTGATACGCCCATATCTATCTATTTAAGAAGAGTTAGGTGCGAACATGTGGACTGGGAATCATCAACGCAGCTGAAATAAAAGGGGTTAAAAATGATTTTTTTTATGTTACAGGGTACAAACAAGCATGGACATCTGCACCACTAGAAGGCTCGCAAAAGTGTTGCCGGCCTTTATATAGAGATCTTTCACAAGCCGAACAAAACTCGACAACAATACCATCACTTGACGTGACAGTATTGCCTCTACTTCACGCGGATCTTATGTTAGAAATAGGTACTGGTATCCGAACGCGCCCAAGTTCGGCTGCAGGCCAAAAGGAAGCAAGCGTAACGCTACCTCTAATTAGATAAATAAAGAGGACTAAAGGAATAAGGGATGGAGTAAAGGTAGATGGAAAGGAAAACAAGGATGCGGATACTAATGTCACGGACGGTATTGGGAGAGTAACAATAGCAGCTAGGTAGTCCGGGGTCGCGTGCTCGTAGTGGATCTAACCAGTTATCGGACAGATATAGAGGAAGATCCACCCCTGGACAAAATGTGTTTATACCTATACTTCTTCCTAGCGTTATCCCGGCCTAGTACCAGGATCCGCTTAGATTGCTGAGGACGTGGCTGTGGAGCGAGTTAAGATGACCGATTGCCATCTGACGTCATCCTCGGCACCCCAACGATCCCAACGATATAGGTCTTTAATAAAGAAAAGCTGTTTTTAAAGTTTTTCTACTATATATACCTCACTTAGCAGGCGTTGGGTGTTGGCGTTACAAAATTTCCCGCTTTATGAAGCGCACTGTTAAAAATACAAGTATAAATTGAAAGGAGATTATGCTTATACTCGTACTTACTCTTTGTATTTCCGTATATCATACGCAGTATTCTAATAGTTATTAATTGAGCAATACTTTTCTTTTTTTTTGGAGACTAACGCATAGGTAATGTTGCTCTTTGGGCAGCTTCGTTGTGAATATTTCGTAATTGCATTATGCATACTTAACTCAAATTATATGATCTGAAAAACAATATAAATAGGCTGTTCTAGAAGATAGGAGATATTACATCCGGTTATTAAAATAGGATTTCTATAAAAAATGTTGTATTATTTATAATCCGAAATCCATCATCGGACTGTCGATAAAGCTCCGTGAGATAAAATCCTCCAGGAACATATTTCATTAGCAGAAGCGGCGCAGAGATAAAATAGGGGTTCCATGTTTATGGTAAAAGTATCAGGACCAAAATAACAGCTGGGTGGAAATAACGTCATTATTAATAAGGTTGTAAGGTATTACGTGGCACCAAATGACGCTGATAACAGACTTAAATACAAATATGACTTTTGATCGATAAGTGTCGCAGCAACTTTATAATCCTAAGAATTTAAGTAAACTAAAAAAAATATTTGAAGTAAAACTACTTTATGCACGCTTGACTTAGGGAATAATCTGGGGAACGCATGCGTTATGAAAAGTGAGACCGGGGTAAAAAAGTTTTATTTCAGTCGTGTGGTCTAAAGCACGCTCGTATCATATCTTAGAATCTTTTTAATCTATCAGCTCATCTTTTTCTTGGATCTTGAAAATAAATCCTAATTCACATCATCCATCCACGCATTTTTAGGCCGACGCCTTGGTAGCGTATCGCTGATGTTTTACTATCATGTTACCTTTATTTGAGGAAATTAACACTATTTTTATTGATATATATATTTCAAGTCCGAAAAGTATATCACACGAACTTGGTAACACCAAATGTACATCGTGTCGAGGTCATTCCACGCTCCAGGGAGCCACTCTCCATGCGCGAAGTGCGCTCTGAGATCGCACCTTCCGCTTGCATGCGTGACCTCGGCACTGCACTACTTTGCAATAAACGTACGACAATTTTGCCAAGGATATACCTGGCCAAAAAGATTTTGTAAGAAAATGTCTGTTAAATATATTCGTATCTTATTCTACCTTGGCTTGGCTTTCACTTAACTGAACAGATAGTAGACAGTTGTCCAAGTTACTTATATACATACCTGTACCGGAAAGACTACCGGTTTTTCTAACAGCTGTTGCTAGGCTTAAGCATGCAATGTTATGATTTGACACATATGAGAAATATAATAACGCTTATTATATCAGGTTATTAAAATAGAAATTCTATAAAAAATGTTGTACATACATCAAGCTTCAAAACTATACATGTTATATTTTACAAAAGTACAGATAGATTTATTCCGTCATAGATATATAACTAACTAACAATGACGAAACGCTAAAAATTGAGGATAATTGAGTATTTTTGGGTCGACACTTGATTTTATGTTGAAGAAATGGTTTGGCTGAAAGGACCAACAATTTGTCGGGAAAAGCTTCATTAATTGTCCGAAAGATACGCAAGTTAAATGACCAATACTCTTAATATATATATTTTTCCATTTTTTAGGGTTCCGTATCTCCAAAAGGAAAAGGGAACACTTATAAGATCACTTCGTTGTCTGTCTGTCTGTCAGACAAGACCCATTTTTTGCAAATTACATAGAGATTTCCGATAAGAAACCGGAAAAGATGAGTGCAGTACATCATTATTATTATTTTGTAACATCGGCTACTTATATTGGAGATCAGATACCTTACCTTAACGCCACTCGTAAAGCTATGGGTAAAATCAAAGCAACAGTTACCACCACAATATTACCTTCAAATTATGAATAACAAGCTTGAGACAATTATTTAGGATATAAAGTTAGGTAACTCGGAATAGCGTCGAAGTGGGCGGGCCTTTCAACCATCAGGTGCTCGATATGGAATAAATATGTTAACTACTTTTTATAAAATAACGAGGTGTGTTACAGGCGCGGATCCACTGTGGTGCTCACGTTGGGCATGCCCACCACACTAATAGACTTGTGACGGCACACTTTCACGGTCTATATCGGCCAAAAATTGAGCGGCTGTGCCCACCACCTTTTTTAGGCCGGATCCGCGCCTGGAGAGTTAGCGCGCTGCTGCAGCGTAGGGAAGGTTGCGTTGTTGGCACGCGCGCTTGGCAGCGGCCGGCGGTGGGAGCGTTACGGCCGGGCGGAGGACTCGGCGTAATTTCACGCCGTCTATTTTCTAACCAGAACTTGCAGCGAATATAGCCCGGCTTAGAATAGCCGGTCAAAATTATCCGCACGTACTCGCTGCACTCGCATCTAACTACGTTTATTTTAACTAGAGCGCATTCCCGACATTAAAGCTACATTTGGCATTCGAGATACGATTTTACAGGAAAGCAGCTTCGAGTGGCATGTTTACTCAATAAAACCTCTTTGAACCTTTGACAAATAGAAAGCCTGTTTAGTGCTCGAGCTCGAAAAATTAAAGA
>JANCMC010000014.1:1219573-1230149 GCA_024363005.1 Charaxes varanes
TTAACATGGGAAAATAATCTGTTCTTGAAAAATTACATTGAGTTTTAGCTTAATTAATGGCCGGCATTTGAGTCGACCGCTAGGTTAAGTAGCTCTTGCCGCGGTTGGGTATGGGTGACCATTTTAAACACGGGTCTTCAAATATCTGACCTATAAGGTACACCTTATTGTGCCGCAATATTATTCTAAATTCAAACGACGAGCTTACGTTTATTACGTCTAGAAACTATTTTGCATGTCGAGGTTGCATTTGGAGGGAGTACAGTTTTACAATGAACGAGTTATCCTTGAATCTGGAACAAAAAGAGAGCAAATCGGTGCAATGTTTTGACCGGAATGCTACACCAACGACACAGCAAGCAGATCACAGTACTGCAGATTTTCGGTTGAGTCCATCACAAAGCACATTTCACTCTCAAACCGTAGCAATTATTGATGGTCTTAGTTTTTAAAATAAACATTCTTCTAATGGCGGCTTCACATTAATACCGTGAATTCACAGGTCATGCCCTCCACATTCACGGGATGCTGACAGTCGTTCGTACTTCTTGGAATTCGTGGCTGAACGTTTGAATTGCCTTATACTTAGAATTGTATTTATTAATTATAAAAATTGCATTTCAGGCTTTCTATAAAGATGCAGTTTTCAGAATTATATTAATTATAATATTGAACCTAGTGGCGAAATTTAATTTTACGGGGCCGTGGATGTGTACCCGTGAACGCCACGCGAAAGAGGCGCGAAACCTTTGTCGCGGGACAAAATACCGATTCTGATTGGGGAACTGGCGTGAATGCGCGCGAACACTGCGAAAACCGTCCACATAATCGTTCACGCCTGTTAACGGAGCTTCACGGCACCAATGTGGAGCCGCCATAACACTGATATCCTGACGTAAAGCAGATTTTTCCTTACATATCCAGTTCAGCCGGAGCTATTTAAGTATAGTGTTGTATTTGTCAAAAATGCATAATTTATTAATGCATAACACTTTTAACCAAAATGTATTTAGTTTGAATTAATTTATAGGGGCTATTTTCAACGGATAATTATTATAATAGTCCATTTTAAAATATTCAGTTCATGGATTCAATAGAGTAAACGATACTATAGTTGAGCGACTTTAGTCTTCTTTTGCATTTCAAAAATTAGTCAGCTTATATTTTCTACAATTTGTAGCCACTTTATATTTCCATGTATATCCAACATTTATTTCTGTCGTCGTGGTATAATTGTAATAAATAACACTATATTGTTTCAAAATTTATTGATAAGAGACATTCACACATCAACATCAATCTAGTAAATTGAACATGCTAAATATATGTAAATGTTCAACCACATAGACGCATTAAACAATCTCGTAAACTTATTATATTAATACATACAATATTCTTGAGTTTCAATTATTTTAATTTTTTTCGGAGTTCGGCACATTTTTTTAAAAGTAAATTGAGTTACCATTATTCTAATATAATAATTTTAAATAAATTTGAGCGAATACTTAACCAAACTAATCAAAATGTATTTTAATGAAATTTCATTTAGGACTAACACTGCTTCTAAAAACAATTGTTAAAAAGGCAAATTATTCTTCACCCACATCACAAATGTCGGAGACTTGCTTTAAGTAGAATGTTAAATTGCACAAATTAACATAGCTCATTTATCTAAAAAGAGCTCTTAGAGAATCATCATTTTGCTAGAGGAATAATAATATATTGTCGGAATATCTTTCAGACTTGCAAGCATTTGATATGGAATGTCTCACTCGTATTTAATGCTAATATAATTCGAGAGATATTTCTCCACTCAGCGGGTTTGTCACTTCAAATTTCATAAAAATGTATAAAATTACAAAAACTGTTAGGAAATCAATTTTACCAGACGAGTATAAGAAAATGACAATTGTATAATAATATCAAAACTTACAAAGATAATGTTTAATCATATGTATGAGGTGGAAATAAATGTATTATACTAATTTATTTTGCGGTGATACATTCACAGCGTTTACTAACTTGTTACAAATACTACACATCTAAATCGTATATATAATTGATTGTATGTCTGTATATGCATAAAAATTGTATAGATTAATCCAAAACTTGGCCACTGCATATAAGTCCAATGTATTATAAAAACATCACTCGTAAATTTGAGAACAAAAATCACACAATTCGACAAAATGCCTAGACCTACCGTATATCACTAGGCATAGCAGTATATAATAATTGAGTCATTTTCATTGTTTGCATTACAAGAGAGCAGGAAAACCAAACTAAATTTATACAACTTAAAATTACATGGAGCAAAATAATAATAACGTAAGTGCATAAAATATACTTAAAAAATAAAATGATATTACATTCGTTTTATCTCACTTATAACAATATACAAATGCAATTTAAATTTCAATTTGACAACAGAATTTTATGAAAAAAAAAAAGGTTTATGAAAACGTAATTATTCATATATACATAATATTGTCTCATTATTTTAAAACTATAATTTTTTAATGCATTTAATATATTTCTAAAGTTGGGATCAATTACAATGTTCCACATGCTTTTAATGGTAAAAAAAGCTGCAACACAATAAATCGTATGTATGTGTTTAGCACACACATAATAATATTATACAACAAAGATATAAACACGTACTTCACATCCAGTGTCTTTTAGTTATGACCCCGTAGTCCGAACACGATGTTCACGTATCGAAAGTCATACTCCTTATCCACCTAATAATTTACAGCTGTTAGCCATATTCATGTAGGTTTTAAACTATCAATCCTTCCGTAATATTCAAAATGCGCCAATCTTTGATAAACATTGTTTGATATTCATTATTAATTTTATAAATAGGAGTTAAATATCAATAGCAAAGTAATAGATGAGAAGATCTCACGCGAGACGTCATAACTAATACCCCTGTAATAATGGCACCAACTTATCGCACCGTATACTGCCTACATAACTTCGTTATCGTATTATATAATTATAAAAGATCATCCTAGTGAATTTAAAATATATAAAACCTTAAATGTTACAGAAGCAAAGCACGCTAAACTTAATCTATAGTCAGCCTATATGAAAGGTCTTCATTGGAACTGAAATCCACATATTTGAAATCAGATAACTATCGAACTAGGTTCGATAACACTTCACGGTTCTAAATGGAAATAAATTAAAGGCTCATTTTCTGACATTTGCCCCCATGACGCTGTTATGTTGAATTGAAGCTTCTTGGATGTTTAATTGGTGACTGCAACATCGGTCGACGTATCCTTAAACAAAAAAATGTTTTAAGCTAAATTAAAAGAATTCAGTTTAGGTAATTAACACTTAACCTTTTGATCTTAGGAAATATCTACTAAGTTTTAAATAAAACAGTTAGTTGAACACAAGTTGAAACTATCACTGACAAAAATTCAAAACTTTTTTATTAAAATCTAGTTGAATTTCAAAATTATAAAAGTTTTTTTTTTTTTCAATTACGATACAATAATGTGACATCAGATTACCCACCTGTTCAGTTTTTAGCTCGGGTATAGATGGAACATCAGGAATTAATTCTGACATTTTATCAGATGCTAAAATTGTCTCCTGAAAACATAACAACTATGAATAAAACAATATTATGTCTCAAGATTACCAATAAAATTAGTTACATTCAAAGTTATGTTATAATCAGTGAAACAAATGTAAAACAGTGCAATGTTAATGAACGGTGGTACTATTTACATATTTTTTAACCACTACTGCATGGTGCATGATATTAACACCAAAATTTTAAATCAAAACTATATTATTTTAAGAAATATTCTACTCGAGCAAATAATCATTTATAACAAATAAATCAAACTTAATATACACATCGACGTTAAATATTCTTATTAATTAATTACAGGTTTAAGTTAGATATTATAGCTTGTTAACCATGCAAGGATAGCTACGATTCACTAAAAGCCAATGACAGATGAAAGGCGAGGATGGGTATGGAAGAGGTGCAAGGAGGGACGACCGAAACAAAGACTGTAGAATGAGTATCTAAATCGATCACGCTCCATATCTTCCATTAACAAAATTCCACACATGCTGGAAAAATTGTACATCGACTAAATACGTCTCTTAATGGGGCATCAAACCCTCCTTATAAAATGATACTAATCCTCTACAAGAGCAAGATTATCCGCGTATTCACCTGTGGCGAGGGTGCGCCGTCCTCCGTTGTGGCGAATGTCGCGGACTGCGGGACGTCTGTGTTGTCGTTTAATGGCGTCGTTTCGCCATTAGTTATCACTTTCTCATCTTCCAGTCGCCCGTTACATTCAATCGTCTCTACATTATTTACGGGAACTGTCGCTTCAAGTGTTACATTTTCTTTCGTGCTAACGTCATCGACGCTATCGGCGGGAATTTCTAAGGACGATACTAAATCTTTATCGTCGCCGTTGCTTACTTCTGTATCGATGATGCCAGCATTGATTGGTGTCGGTGTTTCGACGCTTACGTTTAATTGTAATTCAGCGTCTTCACCGTTCGCTATAGTAATTTCTTGTTGTTTTTCACATGAGTCTTCCAATTGCTTTGGTAAATCATTATCGACAGTTTCAATGCATATAGAATCACTTTTAATATCATCATCAGAAGATTTTGCGATATCATTTGAAACATCATTTACATTGACGGCAGTTTCTTGGACGACGTTAAGCAAAACATTTTCTTTTACCTCATTCTCTTTTTCTACTTTTACTTCCTCTTCAGGTACGGGAAGCGAAATTTCAGATTGCTTATCTACTATCATATCGGGTATGGACACATCGTTTGGTTTTACCTCAAAATTGTCAGAACCTGTAGCAGGTTCGGTTGAAACTGTGTGTTTCGGAGCGTCAGAAGTAACAGGTTCAGTTTTGTTGTCGACCTGAGGTACTGCGATATCTACGCGTGCTGTATTTGGAGTGCTATCGACAGTGTTAGCGAGCGAAGCATCTGTCAGTTCTGGTGCCATAGTTGTGGCAGCAAAGGAAGCCACTGACGATGGGGGAGGATTTGCGGGGAGTGGTGGAGGCGAAGGTTCTATTAAAGGAGATTTATCAACACAAACCTCAGTTTTAACAGGAATTTCAGTAGCCAGGACGGGTTCAGGCTTTGCCACAATGATTTCTTCAGGTTTTTTTGTTTGAATTTCAACTGATTCATCTGCTTCAGGTTTAGATTCTTCTAGCGACAAGCCATTGACAGGCAATAGCTCTGGTTCAATTGCAGCTTTCGGTGATTCTGCCCTTTCGTTTTCTTTAATCACATTTGTAGGCTCATCTGGTTTGAGAATTTCTTCTTTAGGTGTTTCTGGAGTGCTACTGCCATTTGTAATAGGTTCAGTTACGGGTGTTTCGGGAGTCTTCTCATCTTTAACTTCAGTTTCAGCTTCAACTTCATGGACTATATCGTTTTGTTCCTTTTCTGGACTTGTTTCAGCAACCTTAAAAGTAAATTTAAATTATATAAAAAATAAAATACATAACATACAACATAAAAAAATGGCATGCCTTTAAACAGATAAAAG
This sequence comes from Charaxes varanes, assembly GCA_024363005.1. Taxonomy (NCBI): domain Eukaryota; kingdom Metazoa; phylum Arthropoda; class Insecta; order Lepidoptera; family Nymphalidae; genus Charaxes; species Charaxes varanes. Next base: position 1,225,143 of record JANCMC010000014.1, read on the forward strand.
GGAGTCCCACAATGTATTTAACTTACAATGCAAAAATATATATGTACGTAACAGTTTATAATTATAATATAACAGTTATTATCCTTTAACAAGTTTGATTTAAGCGTCCTATATCACCTTACAGTTGTTAGACAGCTATATTAAGAGTAAAATTACGCTCAAGCTAAGTTTGCTCTCATGAAAGCATACCAAAAATGTTTGATAAGATGCAATGCTATAATTATTATAATGTTCAGATTGTATAAAACGGAATTTACAGAAGCTGTTACTCCTATTTAAAAAAATATTTTCAGCAACACATCCCGTTTAATAGGAAAGGCTATTAAACGCAAAAAAGTTTAGCGGAGCAGTAGTTATAAACCAAAGACCAATCGGATTAATTTGAGGCAAAGCAAAACCACCAGAACTACGGCAGCTATTACACGTGGAGAAATTTGCATGGATAGCTTTCCTAGCAGGATATAGTCATAAGTGAAGGTACTGAATAGTGAACCTTTTTGTAAAATAAATATTTTTAGTTCTATATTACTTTAATTTATAGGTACACGTACTTTTGCCTTAGTTTTAATTCAGTTTCTTACTAACTTTCGAATGCTATTAGTGTATTACAACCTAAATATTTTGTTTATGAAAATATATTCTTACACAAACTTAGGAACTGTAAAGAAGCACATCTATCAGCTTCATCTAATTTAACATTATCGCTTAAAAGATTGTACATTGGTAAATATTCTGAATGTCTTGTAGTATTATTTTAGTATAAACAAGACTTTGATTTGAATAAATCTCTATTTCTATTAACATTATAAAATGTTTGTAACCGTATCTGAGTAGTAAATATGAAAATAATACCCACATGCAAGGTTACAGGTGGATGCTAAACTAGATACATATACATGTAATAAATTGTTAAGCATGAAAGAGAAATAAATGCTATCAGATTAGGTTATAACTCGTTAATTTGTCATTAAGTATTACATATAGTTTTAGGATAATTTTATATTATAAGCTACACGTTTTAACGATGAGATGTCAAATATTATCTTAGCAAATTAGATTAAAATCAAAGATCTTTAAAATAAATAGATTGTTAGCCGTTGCAAAATTTGTTCCGCTTTTATCGCTATGTACGTGGGAAAATCATGAAAATAATAGTTATAGTAAAATACTTCAACAATGAACGTATATGAATACGAAGAATAATGACACATTTTCTTGACACTCATAAATAATTAGTAATAATTAATTTTTGTCACTGGAGTTTAACTTAACAATACTAGTCTTCGTCACCGCTATGAATCATTCGGTACGAATTTTTAACGGAAACATTAGCAGTAATTAGCTCATTTATATGCGTTAAATTCTGTTCGTCACACTTGACGTTTTGATAATTCACACGAATAACGAGTTTGGATAAGTAAGTTTCAAAGGGATGGACTTAGCCAGAAATATAGTGCATTTAACTACTGTTATCAATTGTAAGAAATATTATGTGCACGTATTTCTTTATATACACGGTTTATATAGAAATACACAAGGATACTTAGGAAAAGTAACATACAAATTAGTATCAATATTTTTTAATATAAGTCACGAACAAATATTGTTATCGCAGTTATGTTGGTTGTTTTGCATTATTGTGGTGCTCTTCCGATAGAATGTGTTAGCCTTATACAACAATAGATTACGGTTTTGTGTCGTTCAGTCCTTTAATAGAAAACAAAACCGCTATCCAAGGTAGACCGATGTCAAGTGAATGTACTCGGTTTGTATGATTAATAGTCTCACAAACTCAAAGAAAATACATATCTTAATACGTCATCCCTTGTAAATGGTACATTGTAAAAGAGAATGTATCCAATGTAAATGTATTTTTCTTTATACGATTTTTCTGGTCAAACGTCAATAATACGAATAGCTTTGTAGCATAAATGTCGCAGACAAACCTAGTATTGTTACTAGGTTTGTCTGCGACATTTATGTATATGTTAATTTTATGTGAACTGAACTCTATGAACTATCTTTGGCTGTATTCCATTTGTTTCAGTTATGCATTTGGCATAATACTTTCTAGCCGAAGACGGTCGACGAATCGTGTAGAGAGATGTTTAAAACCATTTAACTAGCTTATAGATGGACGTGATCGCGATAGACTCGAGTACTAAAGAATAATCTTTCGAATAGAATACATAGTGTCATGTCAAACAGTGATTCCGCGAATGAGATATCAGCCAGGAGATAGAAAGGTTTTTGGTGGTTTGCTACTTCGGTGCGCCTAAAATACAATCCCTTCCGCATACAATAATGCATACCACGTTGAAAAGCAAGCACAGTTAATTATTGCTTTCGATAGCACCCCACCGTTAAATAAAGGTCGAAACGATAAACGAAACCATTATCCGAAACGAACACAATAATATAGACAATACGACTAACATCCGAGGCGCACGCACAGGAAGCCGACTACCTGGTATTGTCTAACAGCTTCACGTACACATAAATAGTTTTATATTCAGTTAGTTTAACTAATTTTTTTTTTTTTTACTATTTGCGCATACCGTGTCGGTCATTATCACATTGTTGATATTATCTAACTCTATTTTTATAACAGTAGCAGTAAAATTTAGTTTATAACAAATACTTGGAATCCTACCATGGTAGTAGTTATAGATTTAACACTTTTCTGCATACCTCAGCAAAGCGATTCCAACATTATTTATCCTTATATATAAACATTTATCATCCGGCAATAATTATTTTAATATAATTTATAATTTTTATATATATATAATCGCTATTATATTACATCGTTTATAACATAGGGTAATATAACTTCCTTGATGTAAGTGTCATATTCTAATTATGGAATGCGGGAAGAGACTCTAAATTCAATGACTACTTAATTTCTCGGCTATGTGACAATCTGAATTTAACTTATAGTTATTGGACCGTGACAAAATCACATTATTGTGTTTAGTTTTTTGGGCCGCATTATCTGTTACTAAAAGTAGTAAGCGCAGCGCTTTTTTATACACTTTTTCGTGATTTTAATGGGAGGCTTTGATAACCAACAACGGTATTCAGGTCGAACAAAACTATATATAATAGAATAGAAACCTTTATTATGTAAACTCATGTTACATTACTCAATAGTACCCTAATATGGAAGAAAAATACTGTAGAATACTTTCCACTAAGCGGAAAATTGCATTCCAGGCAACAATCATGCTTCCCCTTTACCCCTATTTCTCTTGTTAAAACAAACGGACTATAATAAAGTGAAAACTTTACACACAATAATTGCATTGTTTTGTGTATAATACCAACAACATGAACTAAATTAACTTTTTCGCAACATGTGTTCATATGTTATAACACAAAAATACAGACTTCTAATATTCTTAAAAGAGTGTGCAATGGACAACTAGACGGTAAAGATTTTGGTTGGATCACATAAGCAGAATTTAGTCACATTGTTTCTTTCAAACTCTCGAAAACAACGGCAAAAGCTTCGCCAAAGTATATACACCGCGTACAAACTGAACGTACTTTATCCGATAACGGTAAATGGCCAGTGAATCAACAGCAAAATAATACAATGGAAGGCTCAGTATAGCCACGATTTTCCGCTCTATAATAACTTGACACGTCAGTTATTTCTCCATTAATACCAACTATGGATAGTGTAACTCCTATTAATGCTTAACTATAAAAGTACTTTTATTCTTTTACAACAAATTGATTTTTATTGTTATTAGTGTGGATAGTTGTAAGCTTTGTCTGTAACAGTTATATTTTCTATAATACACGTATTTTAAGGAGCCATTCATTAATTACATAAGAATGGATTTTGAACATTATTTCTTGCGAACAAGTTTTATTTTCGATAAATAAAACTCCGAGTGATTATAAAAGAGACTAAACGTTTACTCGTGACTTTATGAGGGTAATGTGTCGTTTACGTGAGACTATTTGAAGCTTGTAACTTACATTTTGGGAGCACAAAAATTAGCAACGACATTTGCGTACTGATGTTTCATCAGAAACAATATTCCTTGCGTTATATTAACTACATAAGTGGTCGCATTGCAGACGGCATCGTGTGACCGACGGGCGAGTGTAGTTTGCATAGGCAATAAATAACGGCAGAGATAGCAGTAGCATCTCGGCCGGTTGAGGCGCACTGTCATATTATAACTCATAGTCCGAGCTCACTATCAGAGGTTGTCGCCCCTTCTTGGCACCGATTACACCAATCGCTCCGAATAGGTATCCAGTTACCTTCACTTCGCAAACACCACAGCCTATATTAACGCTGGCTAGGAACTAGTTACACTCTACAAATGTTTGCCATTTCTTACCGCGAAATGGTTCAAAGTAATTTACAGTATTATTTTTGCTAAGAATGCAAGTTTAGTATAATGTTTCAAACTATCGTGATCATTGAATTTATTTTTTTATAGTAGAAGGGGGCAAACGGGAAGGTCCACCTGATGATAAGTGGTTACCGTCGCCAATAGATATCTACAACATAAGAGGTCCTTTAAAAACCTTCATACTGTAAGACCCTACTAAAACCTCAGGGGGAAGATTGTATTACAGTTTGCACGTTTATTTTAAGATTAAGAGAAATTTTAAGGATCGCTAATCTCACATTAGTAGGTAATAAATAATAATTTTACTGGTTGAGTGCCGTTAGACTTATACTTCGAAATCCAGAGTCCGTTAATGAATCTATACTAATATATAAAGCTAAAGAGTTTGTTTGTTTGAACGCGCTAATCTCCGGAAGTACAGATCTTATTTGAAAAATTATTTCAGCGAGCACATTCATCGAGGAAAACTATAGGCTATATACTATCACGCTAAGACTAATAGGAACGGAGCACCAATGAAAAATGTTTCAAAATCGGAGGTTTTTTCACCTTTTGAGAGCTTCCGTTGCGTGCGCTGCGTAAACGGTTAAAGTTTCGCAAAAATCATGTTATGACGGAATTGTTCCCCTTT
>JANCMC010000014.1:1232465-1242909 GCA_024363005.1 Charaxes varanes
GGGTGTGTGGGGGCGGGGGGGGGCGGCCGGGGTGGGTGGGGTCAGGGGGGGGGGGGGGGGGGCGCGGTATGCCTAAAGAAATTAAAAATTCATAAATAATAGATAGTAATAAAGATTCATCATCATCATCATTGGCCTTGAACATTTGTATCAGATGATATAAGCAACGTCAAATCCGGAAGCACTTGCGTTCGTGGCTAAACAAACCCACACGAGATCCACAGCTGCGTCCTCACTTAACTGGGCTAAATTCTCCAGCCAAGGGTTATCGTGACTTCTGAGGCCATCCTATGTGATTTTCGTCCATTTTTGCCTGTCTTCTGTTGTTTATTTCCCAGTGGATTCATCTATGTCAAATGATACCATATCACGCTTTACACTGTCCTTCAATCTCAACATCGGACGACCTATAGGGCGCTTGACGTGGGCTATTTATGCAAGCAAGGTTTCTCTTGGCAAACGAGAGGAGTCCATCCTATACACGTGCCTAGTATAATAACTTTTTGTTTTAAAAGAGCTAGGAAGCTTTGTGATTTGGAGATCTCTCTCGCTTGTAACTTTGTCCTTCCAAGAGAACCCAAGGATTCTAAAGAAAAACTTCATAAAGATTAAGTTACTACTTAGTAATATAATTCCTCATTTCGATGACATGAAACATTTCATTGCGCCAGACTGTCTCATGGGGTCGCGACGCGTAACCATATAATACAGCAATATTGCTACGCCCAATTATTTGACGTACAATACGTCTTCCTATAACGTGGAATAAACTACCGTGTTATAGGGAGGATTACAGTATTTGAAAGTAAAGTTAAGCGAATGTATATACAAATTCATTCCATTAACGATCCTAAATGGTTCCCCAAAAAAAATTATTTTTGCTAAATGGCAAAAAATCATAGACAAAGTTTTTAAACTGATAGACTTACAAGCACAGAAAATGGTCTTATTTTTCTGTGCTTACAATAATATACTTGTTTATGGATATGGACAAAAGCATCGATATGTCGCGTTTCTCGTGTTGCCCTTGACTTCATACATAAATTTGGTGTTTTTAAAAAGTTTTATAAAGAAATTAAAGAATATCTTAAAACATTTAATTTATTTAAATATTACAGGTGTTTAATTAAGTGAGTTCTGTGTTTGGAGTGGTTGTGAAATGAAGAATTCGTGTAGCGTCACCTGACTGCACTCATTGTCATTTCCCGCCATTGTGGCTTTGCAGAAACTAATTTGGATTTTATCTTACATTAGTGTCGTTTACATGTGGAATCGTTAATTTGTGCTTTTTTGTGCTTAAGTAATGTCATTACACGGTAATGACGTTTGTTTATTAGAAATAGAAGACTACAACTTGTACGAAGAAGAAGCATCAGATCACGCTATTTCAAGGTAGGTGTAACCGGCGTGGTTAGGAATCTTACTATTATAATGTCGAATATAATTAGTATTTTATTGCTTAAAGTGACTTTCTTTCATAATAATACAAATTACAATGTATAAGGTATACACATATGATATTGTGTCAATATGAAGTCGCTCCCGCCCCGTGCCGGTCCATAGTCAGCTGTTGGGCCGCCATGTTTGTACAAATCGAATAGGCGTAGTAAGCCCCCAGAATCGTAACGTAATATACAAATTCTTTATTATGTTTAAATATATCCCGCGTAAGTTAAATTTAACAAAATTGTGGATCACTAATGTTCAAAGTATAATAAAAAATAAATATCAATATACTCATACCTTATATTTATATCATAGATGATGTATAGTACACATTAACATGAGTTTGTTGCAATTATGTTACTCCGATATATGTAGAACTAACTGTAACTTGTGACTTCTTCTGTTGTATTTCTTCAGCAGATGTATACTAACTATAAACAACCTCCTTGCCAAATTTCATCATATCACATCCCGCGGTTTTCGAGATTTCGTGATAGGTGACCTTTCGCTTTTATATTCAGTTAAAACCGGATGTCTGTCTGTCTGCCTGCAAGATGGGTAGGGGTCCCCCTTAAAATTTCCAAACTATTAGATTAGATGTAGAGACTTGAAATTTTCTATGTTGATAGAACATCCTAAAAACAGTCTAAGAAAATTATTCTGAGCAAAATCAGACACCAACTTTTGTAGCTATTTAACAAATACCTTAATTGCATATCTAAGACAGAATCCTTCTATACAGAGTGTTGTGACACTTCCTTGGCCACTTTGTTTTTGAATATTATTTATAATTTTATAAACCACATATGATTAAATTTTTATTGTGAAAGAAAAATGTAATCTGATGTTTTTATAACTGATATGTTTACATAGGTATTAAAATGGGAATATGTTAAGGATCTTGCCATTTAGTTGTTACAACCAATCCAAGTCTGTAATTGATATTGTTACATTTGATTTTGATTGCATATAGATTTGAAAATCACCAAGATGTATTTTTCTAAATATAAAACATTTCATTTGTTCAATGTCCCAATTCGGAGTCAGTAAATTAAAGTTTGTTTATTATAATAATATGAACATGGATTTAGTGCCTCTAAGCATACATATACAATCATAACCTTTTTACAGAAGTGACAAACTATCATCTGGAAGTAAAACTATGGAAGCAGAAAAGAGAATTCGTCGAGAAATTGCTAATAGCAACGAACGGAGACGTATGCAAAGTATTAATGCAGGATTTCAGGCCCTACGTACATTGTTACCACGTCATGAAGGAGAAAAACTTAGTAAAGTATGTTATCATATCATGTTTTTATATTTATTCCTTAATATAAAACGTGTTAACAGTTTCATATAATGAAAATGCTATTTTTCAGGCTGCAATACTTCAGCAGACAGCAGAATATATTTATTCCTTAGAACAGGAAAAAACCAGATTGTTATCTCAGAACTGCCAGTTGAAAAGGTTGCTGAATCAGCATGAAGGAGGAGATATGCCTCTCAAAAAACGGAAAAATGAGGTTATAACACATGTCCCATCAATAATTCCAGATTCAACAGATGATACTATTACAAAGTCAAGATCACCAGAACCAGTTGCAGTTATAACTGTTTCTGGTATGACTCAGAAGAAAGAATGTGAAACTGGAGATCTACGAGTACAGTTAGAACGTGAAAGACGATTACGTTGTATACTAGAAGAACGACTCACTGCTTTGGAGGCACAAATGTATACAGATTCAGGTAGAGAAATACCTCAACCTATAGTACATTATGAGCAAACAGATATTGCAGACTGTAAATTGGAAAAAGATGAAATTGAAGAGCCACCAGTAGAAACTCCTACTGCAACAGCAGCCCCTCTATTAGAAGCCGCTATCAAAGCAGAGCCCCGTGTAGAAGTTGAAGTACTCCCTGAATCACCCCATGATGGCTCATCACGATTATACCTTGCTAGCACAAGTCGCCAAAATTTAGAAACTATAGTAGAGGCCATTCGTCATCTAGAAGGTGATCATTTATTTAGAGAGGAGGTTGGAGATGCACCCCTTGCATTGACTAAAAAAGTAGAGCGTGTACCGCCTCAGCGACCTGGTGTAATAGTGGTGAAGCATTCGTGATTGCATTGACTAGTCTTGGACTTACAGCTTATTAAATTGATTCTTTTAAGCATCCCTATACCCTCCTCGAATATTTTTAAATTTTAGTTCTATAATTGTCTTTTCCAAAGTGACAAATTGATAAGTCTGCGTTTATTTTAACATATTGAACTTTAGTTGAGTAAATGATTAATTTTAAATGCATGAATTGTAACATAAGTCGATTGGCGCTGTGCTTAGTTTAGTCTCAAATATAATTATGATAAATAATTATTAATTTACTCAAGCTTTTTATGATTTATTGATGAATTGAGGGTTGACTGATTTTAGTAAGAATAAGGTAAAAATGTGTAGAAATACAGGATGCCGTGTGCCAATATCATTTTGTTTTAAATTTCCAAAATCATGAATATATTATGTACATGTTTAATTAGTTTCTTCAAATGGTTTTTCATGTTTGTGCTGTAACATAATGTGTAAGGAGCAATAATGTATATGAGAAGGAAGTTTGGGATTATTTGTAAAAATTAGCAATAATGTTGGATTATCTAATGATTTTCAAATATGTCGTCTTCTAGGGCTAGAATGCGAAACTAGGCATGCGGCAGCAATTATGTGGTCTGTATAATTTTTGTTTGTTATTACGATCAGAGAAAAGTTTCTGTACTGCACTCAGTTTTTTTTTTCGAATTAATAAATTCAATATATTTTTTGAAAATTATATTCCTATAACATTCTGTAGTGAAGAAACCCAATGTTTGGTAAAGTTAAAATTAATATTAACATTTGAATGTAACCAACCTTAAATTCAATTAATCCAGTGTAGTTATCATAATAATAAATTCCAGTGCTTACTTTGTATTTGATATTAGTAAATTATTGTTAGTGGCTATTGTCATCCTTTAGTGAAGCATTCCATGTGGTTTCAAGGCTCCTTAAATTCGAGTATATACTTATAAAATTTAAGTATTGATATATAATTTTTAATATCAGGTTAAATTAAACGAGTGGATGTTGCTTACTTAAAGTATAAATAAATTTGACATGGCTCAATTGGTAGCCATAGTAATATTATAGATTAACATATTGCTATGAATAAATTATTTTTACTAAATGCACAGAGAATCTCACATTACACATGAGATGCACTTATTTGGTAATTTTGAAACATTTACAAGTAAAGTTATAAAACATTAAGCAATTTTTATTCAATAAACAGTGTAGGCGGGCCTATGCAGTTGCAGTCATAAATACAAAAACAAATCTTGTTATTGAAAGATAAGTTTTTAGTCTAATGTAACAAATATGATGATTCAATCATCATCATTTTAAACATTTTAGATTGATGTGGAAAATGTTTGTTAGTTTTAATTTTCTAGTTGTAATGATGAGGTTTTATAGCTCTTGACTTAGGTGTATTATCTAATGCGATTTTGTTGTTTGCTTCAATGTGCTGAACCCTTTGTTATAAATTTAACCAGCAGTGCTTTTTTTTGTTAATGTCTTCTTAAGTTTCTGTAAGTATGAATTTATATTAAGTTAGACTCAGCAACAGAGTGACCTACAATGTAATAAAAATGGTTCCGTGATTCTATGTAAAGGATCATAATTAAGACTGATCATTATTTCATTATTAAGTTACGCTAGTTCGAGCCACCATATTGGACAGAGTATGTATGCGTAGGAGTGTAATTACATAGTTATTTATATGTGTGTATGTTAATATAATACTGATGAGTATTTAGTAACTGACAATTTTATATGAGATTTTTAAACCTTCTAGTGGAGGTGTCTGTGGAATCTCTATAACGCTGTTAGTTACATGTTTCAAGATGTTTGTCTCAGGACTGTTGTGTGTAATTTATTCTTGTATTTGTGTTTCTGACTAAGAAAATTATTAGGGATAACAACATTAAATGATTAATTGCAGAGTTAGCTAATTAAAATTTACAGTACTACTTCACATGTATTAAATGTTTACAGGCTATTTACATTTATGTTGATTCTGAGTTATTGTAACATGTTGAATGATGATGAAAAAAAGATAAAGGACATTATTACATATTTCATTAAGTTGAATTCTATATTATTATTTCTCTCTTTTTAATTCTCTTTTTCTAATTTTATTTGGGGTAATGTGGAGCATTTATATAAAGTATTTGCTGTTCTCTTCATACAACTTGTTAATATATGCACTAGTATGGATCTGCCCCAAAAACTCTCCATCATCTAATGCGACAATTTATCTTATGTAATTACCATTTATAGGACTTGCATTTATTGTCCATATATGCACGATAAATCTAAGCCCTCGTGTTAAATTCCTCTATGAAACTGTAATTAGTAATTTCAACTTATTTTAACCAAATTTCAAAGAAATAGACATTCAGTTCCACTTCCCAAAATATTACTTAAGTATTTTATTTTATTTGTTAAAGTATGATTGGACAAGTCTGCCGCATGTCTGATGATCTTTGGGCCAAAGTCTCCACTTTATGGACCCCAGATAGGAAACGACTTCGCGGCAGACCAATAATAAGATGGAGGAATGACTTGGATCATTATAATGGAGATTGGCAACGCATTGCCTTAGACAGAACCTTATGGAAAGAGGTTTGGGAAGCCTTTGCCTTGCAGTGGGAAAAAATAGGCTCTAAATAATAATAATTATTTTATTTGATATTTTGATTGATTATGGATTTTATTTTATTAAATTGAATCTTCAATGTTCTTGTCCACTTTCGAATAAAAGAGGGAGGTAGTCGATTTATATATTTAATATAAATTTATATCGTTTTTATGCGGGGCTGGACAAGATGGTCTTAGATTCGAGTGAGTGAGTCAAGTCTTAGATGGTCGAGTGCTGTGATGAGGTTTGGTTTAGCATGCTCTTAATCTATAATATTTTATGCAAAATTGCTAACTCTGCCATGAGCTATCGAAGATTTTTAAGATAAACTATCCACTCTGTTCCTGAGTCCGTAGCCGTAAGGAGTTGTCTGCCGCCGCCTTTATATTACGTCATTTTAGAATAATAAAATTGTAACAGACTTGATTATACTATTAGTGTAGTCAAAATACCTAGATATTAAGAGATTTTAAGTCAAAGAAAGCAAGTTAAATTGTTTAAAATGTGTTATTATTTATGTCTTAAAGTATTAAAATGGTTATTTCTTATTAATTAGTTTGTAAATGATAATAATCATTATATTAATTACAGCTTTCTTTTAAACGTCCCTCAAACCAATAAAACAGCATTTTATCACATAGGAGTTAAATTTAAAAGACTTAAATTATTTTAAAATAAGTCTTTTAAAGGTTGTACTTTCGAAAATTTGACATAACTTTATGGAAATGAATTAATTATACTGAATTAGTTTACTGGATTTTACTACATTTTCTACACTCTATCTCATATTTTTAATTTAATGTTAGTAATGTATATTCTAATCATTAAAAATGTAATCCACACTTCATAACAATTTGTTTTGCATTTTTTAATTAGTTTCTTTTTTGTTTAAAATAACAATTATTTTAAGAAGCTCAAATTCAGTTTCATGAGTCGCTTAGAATTTAGAGATAGGGTGAATATAGAGTAATTATAGTGTACAGTTTATAATAATTGAAAACCACCTGCTTTTACCATAACTAAACATTGTAAGTAGTAATAGAAATATTTCGAAGGATATCTTTACCCTATCCCTAACAGACTCGAGTTCCTATACATTATAGATAGTTATGGTAAATATTTTTTACAGCTGATAATTAGATGATAATGATAAAGTGTAGAAAACGTTTCCTTTTTTATATGAAGTTGGTAAATGTAATATTTCCTCTGATTTTAATTATTGTACCACATTTGACCTACATTTACGAATATTTATAAAATATTGATACATTTTGTGTTTTATTTATTCCTTTTGTCAAAAGCTTTCATCATATTCTGTAAATATAATGTATAGGTGTTTACAAATATTTTGCTTAAAGAAGGGAGTGAGGATATGACTAAAAATGTGACATTGTGTGATAAAGGGCAGGGGTCATTTCAAAAGTTATGTGGCGTCACACGTTGCAATTATAAGAAACTGTTGTTTTCTTGAATATGTGACGTCACACTAAGAGGAAGGAGGTTTCGCAAATGAAACAAGAACGGGGGAAAGAGTAAAAATATGATTACCTCCGAGTATATAAAATATGTTACATCATTGGTATTTTGTTTTAAACAATTACGTTCTCAAAAAATCAAGGTTTACTGTTAAAGTTGTATGGAAACAAAGTCATACGGTCTGACAAAGATATAGTGTGCAAATTTCATAATTTTATTAGTGGATTGTTTCGGCACTCGCTTATGAAACGCGTAATATTAAACTTACGGTTAACTGACAATCCTAAATTCATATACTTACGTGTGGTTTCAACAGCAAAAAACATAAATGCTTTGACAAAGCGAAATAAAATTTCACCGCGTGCTTGAACATTTCAGTGGATTCTAATGCAGCTCCAACTCTGGAAACATTTTATTTGAGGCAAGTGTTCATTCATAAATAATATTACATGAATTGTATGATTTTATACCCTATCCTTCCGTCCTTGTCACATTTCCGACACCCCTTGGTGTGACGCCACATAATCAAGAAAACAGGAGTTCCTTTTAATTATTTGTAGGAGGATGTAATTTAGTAAAGCGCCATCATATACCTTATCACCAACCTTAGAGACGTTCGTAGAAATGAGATTTATCACCATCACCACGACGAAGACTAAAAGGAGGATATAGTTATAAAATCAGATCGGAACCGGGAACTCTTAGGGCAAGGAAGGTAACACGGGCAGCGGAGGTGAGTGTTCGTGTGCACGTTAAAGGGATCCCTCGAACCTATACTTGGGTCACAAGACGCAGGCATTGCCCTGGTTCCATCCTCTGCAATACGATGGACTCGATACCCGCACGGCCAATCCTTGCAGCATTGCTAAGAAATCCGTCTCTTTTAGATTTTAACTTCAAGTGCTGTGTGAATTAACCAAGTTATTGAAGACGACAAACGAATCAAACCACTATTATTGAAGTAGGCCCACGGATGGCCTCTAATTATGTCTCCACAATAGCGTTGGAAATTGTACTGAATTCATAATTAATTCAGTTTCAAAATTAAATTTCCACATGCTGCTGGTATATTTTTGTAAATAAATAAATAAAATAAGTACAAAATAGAATAATAACCCTACACGGCATATTCTTGTCGTCAAGATCCGGTATTTTCTCCTCGTCGTCGTCAGCTTGCTGCAAATATCTTTCCGGTCGCGCCGAGGAATGTTCTGGACCCTAAAGAATAAATGTGCAATAATCTATTTAACTTCTTCCATTACGAACATAAATGTATTAAATCCGATAAGGTTACAAATTGTATATACATTTTATTTCATACCATTGGTCCTATATCCGGAACGTCTGAACCGATCTTATGGGTGATACAAGTAACCCACCTAGTTCATAACATAATTTTTAATTCTCCTTTCGTAATATTTAAAATAGAGTAATATTAGTACATGCAATCCTTTACTGGTAATAAAATTACGAATAATTTTAAATAGTTTGAAAAATTATTAAAAGCAAGCTCACTCGACCATTCAACGGGCACATTCCCGCAAGCATTTTAACTCTTTAAAAGTGCCCACTGCACTGGCCAGTAGATTGCGTTCGAACCTAGGATGCACCGCGGCCCATCGGTGGCCCCTATGGCTTAACTGGTATAACAGCGAATGGCCCACCGATGTCCCCGGTGGCCTAATTAAAAAGACTACGTTTTTTACGTGGTGTTAAACGTGTTTAAAAAACAAACCGCTCCGTCGATCCCATGGGGCAGTTGTACCACGATGCCGGATTGGCAGATCCATTTGCTCTCGCCGTTGGCGATGAAGGTGTCGAATACGGGCTGCGCCTCGTCTGCGAAGTCCCCGTACTGCGCCTCCCAGATCGTGAGCAGATGGGGACTCGAATACGAATACCCGACTTCGAAACCCAGGATACCTGATTTAAAGGGACCAATTTATATATATACTGGCGGAGCCGACAGACGTTGTCTTGCTCGATTTATGCTCGGATAAAGGGTCCGGGACGCCATCTATTGGAGGTATTCAGAAGTTGCGATCAACTGCATTTTTAATTAATATTTTTTAAATATTCTTTTGAACATTTCTTTCTTTCTTTTCCTGTAAATCTTTCCTGAAATAATGTGAATAAAGGAAAACACATTTCAAATCGGCCAAACATATCAGGAGGTGGGTCGATAAGAGCCATTTTCCGCCCATCACACACTAGACAAAAAATTGCCGATTTCCGAAAAACGCCTCTGTATAGTTGATGACATACGTATATATTTTGTATTCTGTAATGTACGTAATGAATATTCTTTACGTATGTATATTATACGTAAAGAATAAGTTGTATAAACACTCTCTTTTCTTTATGTCATGGAAATAAAAAGAGTGTGCTGCTTTTTATGCGATTTTTGTCTTCACCTTCAATGACCTTTGACCTTTCGCTTTTATATATACAGGGTGTAAAAGACATCGTACCGAATACGTATCCCATGGGTTCAGTACATGATTCTAGACTCGCTAGTGGTGAAATTTTTCGTCGGCAATTTCTTGAAATGTACATTTTTTTACTGAACACTGTATAATATTATTATTACTATGTGTCCCAATGCGATTTTAAATCAGAAACAAATTTCTTCAATATGTTTACATCAAACCGTAATGTAAATCAAACTCAAAAGTACGTAACAGGGGTAGCGCGGCGCGGGTCGTTGACTTGTGTTGCGCGTCAACATTTTGTTGACGATTGCTTCCCAATGTTCACGATACATTGCGCGCTCAAGAATGGAATGAGGATG
>JANCMC010000014.1:1375822-1386958 GCA_024363005.1 Charaxes varanes
ATTGTGCTTGTAAATATACAGTCTGCAAGAAGTTTATGTCAAGTTGGTGTATTATTGATACCCTCGTCAATAAGAACACGGAGAAGACACCAACGTGTCCGTTACACATACATATCATGGATTTCCGCAAAGTAATGCCCGATTCTCTCAATTATTTAAATATTCTTAGGTAAAAATATTTTTTTAGAGTTCCGTACCTCCAAAAGAAAACCCTTATAGGATCACTTCCTTGTCTGTCTGTCTATCAAAACCCTTTTACTCAGGAACGCGTAATACTACAAAATGTTAAAAGTACCAAATACTGAGATCTGCATTCCCTTGAAGCTGTCAAAAAATCAACCCTCCAAGTATACACAATCAAAATATATGGCCGTAACACAATTCCCCTACATTGTACATTCGAAAAGGAAATCAGAACCTATATGGTACTTCTCGTTGTTCCTACAAGTATAGTATAGGAAAAATTCCGATAACTGTAAATTTGTAGGTCTATCTCAAAACAAAATACTGTGACTTTAACAAATTTAAAGATATCTTAGAAAAGTATAAATCTTAAAATAATATTGGTAAAGAACCCTTAGTGTGCGAGTCTGCCTCGCACTTACACCGTTTATTATATTTGAAAGGTTTGGAGAAAACATAAAAAAAAATTATTTGCTGTGTAGTAATAATTATACATTAATCTAGATTTAGAAATATTGTAATTTGCCAGATCTATCAGCACCAAATGACAGCGGTACAGGCAGTGGGGCGCTGCATGGGCTGGCAGCTCCTCGCCAGCAGCTCGCACCTCGGTTCAGGGCCTGTGGAGCCCCTCGGCAATGCCTCCTCGTGCCTTCTAGCCTCCCCCAACGGTAAAACAACTTTCAGTAGCTATTACTCTTTTGTACGTATGTATGCCCTAACTAAATATAAAGATGAGAACATTTTTGAAAGTATACATCAAACCCAATCGTCATTAGTATTTTTACCTGGATAAACCTAGACACCATTTTCGAGACTACTAATGCACTAAAATATAGAAACACGAAATATGTTTTTGTTTGCACTGAATCGTAGCCCTCAAAAATTGGTACAGTTCCCAGTTTCCTTGAAACTTCATAAATAATTGTGAATAACAGCTATCAAACGGACAACCGAAAATAACTAGTCATTGCTGACAAACTGCTGAAATACAAATGCTAAAAAACTTGGCAATATTATATTACTCTTTCAACAAAATCCAATGATTTCTAGAAATTGCTGTCTATCAATACTCACCATCTTCCCTTACAAATCCTTATTTTTATTTACATGTGAAAAATGAACTTGGGAATATGTGTACTTTTTAAAATAGCGTAATTCTTTATTAAATTTAGATATATTTTTAGGTCTAATGCATTTACTGGTTACCTTTAGTTTTCCAACATTCTTGTAAAACAGCATAACAGTGATGTTGTCCCCAATGCATATTTAGTTAGTAAATGTAATTTTTAAAATTAATTTGCATCATTAAAATATTCAAATTTTGCATTTATGTCCAAAACAAAGATTTATGTCAGACTGTTTCAGGGTGGAAATTGTTAGGAATACAATATTTACACAAAAAAGGAAAAGTATATAAACTATAATAAAAAGTTTATATAATTCATCAGTTATTTAATCGATGTAAATTTGTTATCTGATGATTGAAAATATTTGACGATAATTTGTATCTTATTTACATAGGCAGTCTTATTCTTCTTATTTACAGGTGACAGAATGATTGCTATTAGATGCGAGCCTTCAGTCGGTATTCAAGTGTTCATAGCACAGTCTCCAAGAAAAGACTTCTTTGTCAGTGAGTTGGTTCAGGACAAAAAGTGGGAGAACCTGGGCGGCGCCTTCAAGGAGATCAAACTCGAAAAGATGGAGGGCAAAAACTTCTTGAACAAAATGGAGTTACTCATGGCTTGTTTAAGTAGTCCTTCCTAATATTAGCCGACACTTTAGTTAAACTTGTAAGCATACTCATTTTATATAATGAAATAATTAAAAAAAACTAAATGAAGTTTGTGTTTTTTATTTATTATACATAAGGAAACTTAGCCCATTAGGTGCTTAGGTAAAATGTTAAGATATACTGAAGATTGTTCATTTATTAATCTTGATGTATTATTTGTAGAATTGAGATAAGGAATTATTCCATGAAACTGAAACAAAAAAAATACATATTAAGCAAAGACAGACAAATCTTACTTTACTTAAATACTAGAAGTAAAGGTTGAGAACTTATACATCCTTATTCTACCCTACCCCTAAAACTTAATGATAGTGGTTGTGTTGTGCACCAAATAAATTAGTACCACATTTCAAATTTTCTCTAAAATTATATTAAGAAACCTGAAATAATTATCACAAATAAAATAATAACAGAAGGAAAAAAATAGTTGTTTTAATCCTATTAGGCAACATCAGCTTAATATTAATAAAAATACTCAATTATGTGAGTTAAATAGCAGAGTTTATAATAACTACCGCTAATGAAAGACTAAGTTTGAAAAAAAATTCAATTGTTCTGATGATTTGCAAACATACGGGTGATTACTGTATCAATATGGCATAAGTATAACAAATATGTTTTCAAAAATTGTGTATTACAGTGCAGAAAACAAGATTAGCATAGATAAAATAGTTAATTTGTAGCACATATTTGTTCTCTTTTATAAATAGAAAAATCAATCATTGTTACGTTAGCATAAACTCTCAAATCCTGTATGTTTTTTACACATCCCTGTTTTAGAGAGGAATGAAAGAAAGTAAAGGTCTATTTAAGGATACTAAAAAATGCACAATTGTTTGCTACTTCAAAATATTTCAAATAAACTTAACAATTATTATTTCATAAAACATTCTACCACAATCTTTTTTTATTGAAAATGACATAAAGGATATTGATTAATAGCAGGCAAACTAAAATTCAGGCAAGACAACGTCTGCCAGGTTGACTAGTACAGAGAGACAAATATAGCATTCCACAAGTTAAATATGTGAGTGCCGAGCCTATGCTGTTGCAAAGAAATGAACCATAGCAGTGCCTGAGTGCTGCAACCCAGGTGTAGGTTTAAAAGTCCATTTACACTGGCTGCTAACACTCACCTTCCCTGCCACTGTTCCCTCCCCTGCCTAGCCTAATCTGGTATGATCCTACTAATGAGGCTTAAGATGTCCTTTCCAATAAAGAACTTATAAGATATGAAAATGTATTAAAAAATTATTAATAGTTGTTACAACATTAACAACACTAGCTACATAACAGATTTAACCCATCAATAAATAGATTTTTATTGATTGCCTCACTAACAATGACAAAAATTAAATATATAAATTGGAATCAAACTATGCTATACAAATTTACTGCAAAGAATACATGTAAGTCACCCAGCGGTTATTTAAAAACATTCAGTCACAGAAGTGTTATTAAAACATGACTGCTTGATTAATTGTCTTTTTGAATTGCTTGCTTCCCTTTAATTTTTTTTTTGCTTCAACATAATTAAATTTTTAATTTTAAGAGAAACTAGTATATTATTATACTTTTTTTAGTAAATCTAATATATAAAATTCTCATGTCAATGTGTTTGTTGCCAAATCGTCTAATTAACTGTACATCTTGGTGGATGAGCGGGGCACCCAGCAATACGGGCTTGCGCCTCGTGCAGGGGCTCTTGCTACATGTTGTTATTAAGTTAAGATACTGAATAAAGCTATTTTTAATTTTTTTAATACTGGTAAGCCTGAGAATTACTCATAAACTAATTTTGAAACCTCTAAGTGACAAGAAGTGCCAACATGGACAAATTCGCTGGGTGTAGCTACTAAAAAAAACTAGAAACTTTTAAAAAGGCAAATGTAATGTATCAAATGTATTTGTCAATACATTGACATAAAAACTGGAAACACCTTGTATAATAATTTTAAACTGACATTTAAATACATAGAGGAAGTATTTACAGTTACTTTGCATGTATCTGGAGCTCACTTTCAAAGTTAAAATATATAATTAAGTAACAAACTGGTAGATTATTTTTTTTGATTCATACTTATTATTTTCGTTATTCTTAGATAAGTAACATGGATAATTAGGTAACAGGACAGACCCATCAAATTATACTTCATAGTATATATTCTACTTTATTCAATATATTTTAATTTAAGTTTCTTCTTAGACTTCAATGATGCCTTAGATGACTGGTATTACTCACTTTTTGCATATGATTGATTTTGCATATATTAAAACACTTAGTTGTCTCAAATAAATAAAATTTCTTAACAAAATAGGAATTAATTTTCTGTTTGTGATTTTCACTACTCCATAGAGATAAACATGGGTTTATACAAAACAGCACAGTTTAAATTTATATTATCTGATGCTAATAAACTTTTTTGTTTCAATAAACAAATAGGTATTAGCTCGTACACTAAAATCAGACACCTTGAGCTAATGGAAAAAGCTATTATGCCAGAGCCAAACATAGCTTCATTTAAATGATCATGTATTGTGGCCGGGGACTTTTTACAACTGTACAAAGTTTTGTAGATCTTAGTAGACTTTGAGGACAAAAATGTACAAAACACTTTGAACTATGTCTGGCTCAGGTATGAGAAATACATGTTACTATTTAAATGAATGCCATATGACTCTAAATAGGACAGAGGGAACCAATGAATTTACTTACTTTAAATAATATAAGAAATAATTAAATCTAAAATATAATAAACGTATACATACCTCTAATTCCTAAAACATCAACTTCATCAATCTTTCAAGCATTAAACCCCCAGTATTAAGAAAACATTGAATTTTAACACTTGGAAGGCTTCAGATTACGATAACACTAAACCTAACTAAACTAGAATTAAATTAAAATACATTAAAAAAGAAGACATGAATAATTAATATAAAAAAGTCAACAAAATGGCTAACGCAAATATCACATTTACTTAGCAGGTTTGTGCGAGCTTAGATTAGCGTGGTGATAGCCTAAGGTCTATAGCCTTCCTCGATAAATGGGCTATCTAACACTGAAAGATTTTTTTTAAAGCGGACAAGTAGTTCGTGATATTAGCGCGTTCAAGCGAACAAACAAACAAACTCTACTGCTTTATATATTAATCTAGATAAATAGAAGTATATATGTTGAAAAACTTTGCTGCTGCTAAATTCACACCTGTATTTCCTGAGAATTACGGCTAGATGCTTGCCAATTAATTTAATTGGTACACGGTCTGAGTAATTTTACGTAAGTTGTTTGTTTTAAACCTTATTTGCGGCTATTTCTATACTGTTTCTATATACGTATTTACTTTATATGATCATTATATAAGATTAGTTATTTTATGGAGTGAAATATATAATTGTGCCGGAATAAAAAAATAGCCAGGAAGATGAAGGGTTTTTAAAATAGTGTAAATGTATAACTAATTTATAGTGTCTTATTTTCCTCTGTCTACATCGCACATACTCTTGTAGAACTGTTACGTTTAGTTTATATGAATTGAAGGTCCATTTAAATAGTATTTTATGCAACAGTTTTCTAAGAGGGTTCAAAAAGGTAGTGGGGGCAAGGCTCGCATCCACAGAGAGATGCCACTAGCTTTTTTTAACCTAGTTATACTATTAAGATTTTTATGACTGGCCTACCTGTTTGAAATAAAACAAAAAAAAAGATTTTTTGTCCTAAGCCTTGTTTTATACATATGTGCAGAGATTTAAAAGGCAACAAATTTTCCGCAACTTCATGAACTGTGGTCGAAATTTCTTCCGTTGTATGGGATAATTCGCCGTCATTCAATTGTATTCACTAAATTAAATATAGAAACTAAATAAAATAGCAAAATTTTAATTAAAAAATTTTTGAACAACTTTTTGTATTGAAACATTAAAAAAAAAATAAACGCACAGGAAAATTAAACGTGTTTCTCTTTTTTTTTCGTGTCACCTGCCAGGCTCTTTTATAGTTTTCATAGGTTTCATAGTCTATGGCACTACAGGTGTGTTATTATAGCGTCATAACGATACTGTTAACAGTGCTATTATGGGCCATAGACTATAGACTTTTGTGTCGATTTAATAATGGGTATTCTTACGTTATGATTCGTAAGCATATAAATGACAGACAAAAGTACAGGAGTAGAAAAAGAATATTAAACGTACATCTACGCTTCATTGTTCATGTAACAAAGAAAACCTACATTTATCGAAAAAAATCTGAGAATTCTTGCGCAATAAATTATGTCTTATTACCCTCGTTAATACGTCTTGTTAACGAGACTGCCGTACAGTGAAGTTTAGAAACTGAAGTGTCGTTATTGCTTAAATTACAGCTGTTACAGTAAGATGGATAATTAGATTTGTGTAGTAAACCCCAAAGAGCTCTTGCATATGACACCAAATATCAAGTTATGCTTTGTTTAACATGTTATCGCATTCAAGGTCATTTGGATTTTAGAGAGGTTATTTCACATTTCAATTAACTATATTATTAAATTTCAGGCCTCATAATTGCCGAGGACGAGATTGATAATTTTTGATAAATTGTTGATGGATGAGAGAAAAAAAACAATTGAAGTTTTATGAATATGAATAACGTAAGCGTAACGTAAAAAAAAAAATTTAACAATCACTTTAAACACAGTCTATATAGTACACAGTACATATGGCATGCTTAATAGTAAACTGACCTAACTCAAAACAGCTGATTTTTGGGACGTTTTGTCGTTTACGACTTATTCTGCTTATTATTCGAAAAAACAACGATACTTCAATTATTGTTAATGAAATGTTGAATAATATTGAAATGTTATTTTAATGATATTACTGAAAATTGCCAAAAGTGAAAAGTTGTTTGGTGCAAAAAAAATGCATATGAGTATCACAATCGCCAACTGTGTCTGAAAAGTGTAAGATTTACTGAAGTTTTTCGCTCCGCCATGGTGTCTTAAATACATAAGTAGAAATACATTTCAATTAAAATTCATAACCCTTCCAGTTCTGCAACCCTAACTATTACAATGAACGCAATTTTCGCTCCGTACAAAAACATTTAAATGCCGTACAATGCATATGTAAAATTCGTTAGTTGTTGCCGCCATCTGGTAGTTCACACGACCGAAAAAGCGCACAAAACAGACGAAACATCGTCACACGCGACAAATTGTCAAAGCGTGTTTTGTGCTAGTCTCGCTGATCGATATCCAAAAGTACTTCATTTTAAAACTACTTATCAATTAGCCAAAATTCGCAGTTCGGCCATCTTATGCGATAATGTATATATAAAAAATTCAGATTATGAATCACTTGCATTATAAAATGTAAAACTTTAATGGGAAGTTGTGTATGAGTTTGGCCAGGAAAGAGGAAAGCGGAACGAGAAGGTAAAGACATTTGCCCAGTTGTAGGACACAATAGGATAATAAAAGAATATTTGTTTATTATAAATTTAAAGACAATCTTCTTCCTAGCGTTATCCCGGTCCAGTACCAGAGACCGCTTAGATTTCAGAGGATGTGGCTGTGGGGTGAGTAAAGATGACCGATTGCGGTCTGACGTCATCCTCCGAACCTCCACAATCTAGCACGAGATATTACTCAGTGACATTAATCGGGTCCCGCTGTTTTACGTGCCTTCCGAAACACAGAGGAGGTTGGATATCAAATATAAACCAGTGTTAATATGGGTCACCCATCTATCAACCGGTGGCAGCAAGAGCTACTTAACCTAGCAATCGATTCAAATGACGACTACTGATTAGGCCACGACTTCCTCATAAATCTAATAAATCTAAAGACAACTTAACAAAGTTAAACTAGCAACCAACATCACTAGAATGAAGGTGGAAGGATGTTATTATCGTTGATGAAACAGTAATATAAAAAAAATGGGGAAGCTAGTCTATATCGATGTATTCACGGCGGGCCCTAGAAAACGACAGATAATATTACGCCGTTGAGAAGAGATACCAAATATATATGCTTGAATATTCGCGATTTTTCTATCTCCTTTATATTTTTTAATTGAAACAAAAGAACGGATCGGGCTTGGGCAATGGTGTAGTGAGACAATTTAACCGTGAAAACAGTGCCAAATAGATGCAACACATACGGTTATGGCTACAAGTGTTAAATCCAATTGAGTGAAACGTTGGATTTGGCTATCTGTTGGCGTGATATAATTTAATCTCTTAGTGCATTCACGAATAGGTCAGAATTAAACTGTAGCATCGACAGGCGTCAGCAATACACTAGAATCCGCATTAATACTGTTCAATTTAGAAAGTATGTCTGAAACAAATTTACATGTGTTTTTAGTAGGTTAATTACGTGTTTTTTTTTATTTTACATTATACAGATTTACTTTTTTTGTGCAACCTGTACTAACTGATACCCTCTACATCGTACTCGTAAATTTATTTACAGGATTTTTGTGAGTTTAAATTTTTTTTTGCGGAAACCCTTATTTATGTATTTGCTAAAAGTGAAGCAGTATTTATTATCCCTTGTAATAACGACCAGTGAAAGTGGTCAAAATCTTTCGAACCAGACAGATAAAAATGTTTTTATTCATATTATACAAATATTGTGATTCCAATAAGGAACACAACAAAAAGAGTATTATCCAGTTTGGTACAGTCTGTGGATCCTATAACATTATTCCCCGTTCCCGTCCTGTTCCGTTACCGTTCCATTTCCTTGTCGCTTTCGCTTTGCCATTCCTTTTTTATTATACAAACCTTGTCCTAACAATAACGAATACAACAAAACAGAAATTTGATGCAGTTGTTCGGAAGTTACACACGTGCAAACATTTCAGCGACTCATTTTTATTTGCGATTATAAATTGATGTGTTACCTATCCTATCTTTCAAATCGAATCAAACTGCACACGGTGTGCAAATTTGTTTCAAATCGGTTAAGTAGTTTAGGAGTCCATCGCGGACACACAACGTGACGCGTAATTTATATATATTAAGATGTGCATACAATGAAACAACTGTTTTCATTCTTATATTGCGTTTGATCACGGTTCATGTCGGTTTATCGTAAATATAAAATAAGCGATGACTTGACATACAAGTACTCATCTAACTTACAACTACATCATATAACTTACAACGTGTGCTTTACCATCTAGTTACAAGTTACAAGCAAACAGACTTTACGCATTCATAAACCATGTTATTTTATTACACCCTTTAATTATGATTAACGAGTACGCGATGGAAACTAATAAAATTATTCCCCAGAAACATATTTCTCATGTACTTATGAAAGATAATGAATATGTTTCCTAATAAACAGTTTTCTCACGTCCGTCCGTACGTCTATTCAAGAAGAAAAACTTCCAACAATAACAAAAAAGATAGAGCTCATAATATATTTCTCTATAATACCTTATAAATGAATAAATAACCTTTTTCTATGTAACGTCGTACGCAACGTTGTCTGCATATGTAATGTTCTTGAATTTTTTCCAGTTATCTCATTTTTTGTCCTCTTAAATTTTAATTTTTTCTCATTTTTATTAGTTTTTTTTTCCATTTTCATCTGGAAATATTTATTAGTTAAAAGATACAATATGTATAGTCTTGCATACTGTTATTTTCCAGTGAATATTGCATTGCAGTAACCATTTTTTCCGGGATAACCCACTCTCTTCTAACTTTCCATCGTTCTTAGCTATAAATTCATTCCTTGAACATTTCAGATTTTAAACCTTGAATTGTCAAAGCTTTAAAAATGAACTCATATTTTATAGAAAATTCATAATTATCCCAAACTGTAACCTTCGTCCCTCGGGAAAATTACAGACACTTTTACAAAAAATCCCTTGATTTTTCCGGTAGATCCGAACAAGAGATTTAAAAATGTAAGATACAAAATATAATACCGGTGTTGCAATACAAATTCCTTATCTCCGTAAAGGCACCTCCACGCTGAAGTGCCCCTTTGTAGTGCTACATTTCGTAATAATATGTACCAGAGATCGCCGTCAGCCACAAATCGTTAGATTTTCTTACTCTGTATACAAAATTTTAATTCTTTGTACAATATTGGTATATTTGAGATTTAATATAGGTATCGACCATGAAATTGGTTTGCCACGCTAAGGTCGAAAGTCGTTTGCACGTTAATTAGTTAAAAGGTTTATTTTTGCTTGTTGTGCATTACGTTAAATTATAAAAATAACTCTTAGCAAAATTTTCTTTAACTAGGAACTGTCATCCAAAGTGGTAAAGCATATTCTTGGTCGACTATAAACAGAGTTATCGTGACATAGCTTTGAATGTATTTTATAGTGTAGGGTATACATGTGTGTGTAAATCTTTGACATTGGTGTGCGTTTGGTTTTATTTTAATATAGTTATAATGCATATTTTAAAAAAATATTAGCATTCGTACATCCTCCTCAATTTTCGTAAGATGGTACCGAAAATTTTTGCATCACGTATAAATGGTTCAACAGTGGAAGCGCTAGACTGAAATCTTCAAGGTGAAACCCCGATCCCACTGGGGTATTGTTGCACCCACTCTTGACACCAGCTTTTAATTTAAGCTTAATGGAGAGAAAAAAGGAACATAAGGGGTACCTAAAAAGTATTCCTAATTTTATTTAAAAGGAATATTTATATGTGGCCCAGTGATTGCAAACGTTGCTCTAAACAGGATAAAGTGGGACCGCACCTTAAGATTTTACGATCAAAAACAATCTTCCAATGTTGCTTCTAAGATGTCACAAGATGTGACTTAAATTGAGCCCGCTAAATCCGAGGGGATGGAAAGGAAACATAATCTTGCTGACTAAGGTTGGGCCGAATAGAGTACGGTAAAAAGTCATAAAGCCAAAAAAGTCAAATAAAGAAATATTTAGTTCAATTTCCTTCCCTATGATTTTTAAGATTATTAAGTATATTTCAGTAATGCCTAGATCTACAAGATCTCTTGGAGCGTAAATAGAAAATAAGAGTGTGTAACAATAGCCAAGTGGTATTAGCAGTAGTAGAAGTAAAGTTTCATCTGGATATATCACGGATTTGAATTCTTTTTTTTTTTTTTTATATAATAAGGGGCAAACGAGCAACCGGTTTTCACCCAAGTGACTACCGACGCCCATGGACA
>JANCMC010000014.1:1409674-1422200 GCA_024363005.1 Charaxes varanes
GACGCGTCGTCGCTGGACTCGTACCCGACGCGCGCGCACGCCAAGCGGCACACCGCCGCCAAGTACAAGCAGCACGCCGACCGCTCCTTCTGCTCGTGGCTGCGGAACCCCTTCGCCTGCAAGTACGCCGACACGGACCCCGAGATCAGCGACTTTTAACGCCGCCCCTGACCTCAATCGCCCCGGGGCTGCTGTTAGTTTTAAATAGTTCATATCGTTAAGCTACGTTACCGAATTTAATCTGGAGACTGCTTTTGTACTCTAGACGTACTCGTTTTTATACGAAGCTTCGGCGCCGATCCGATGACCGCTGTATTTTTCTAAGCCCCGCGAAGCATCCGATTTCGTTCCGAGTTATATTTTTGAAGGTGCACCTGGCAAGTTTATTGGATCGTAATATTGATATATGGGTGCAAAACGGTTGTTAATACTTGTCTCGGGCGTCGTGCCCCGAAACCGATCGAGCTCAGTTTTATACTTTTGTATGATATTTCACTGGTGTATAAGAAAGCCAGAACAAACAGTCTTCCTCGTCTCGCTGTACAGTAGCGGAGGCGCCGCCGCCGTTTGTACCTTCGCTGCTATTTCGTTTTGTAAAAATGTTATGAACGTTTCATCCGGTCACTTATGCCGTAACGTAAAAATATTTGAATTACATATCTTAAACGCCAAACCTTAAAGAAATTAATCTTTGATTCTTTTGTGAAATATTCGCGCGATCGTTTTAAGTGAACGGATGAAATGTAGCTATATTATATGATATATGGATTATCTAGGTGTAAGACTGTTGTCGCGGCCACGACCGCGTCTGCATAGCTTTAATACTGCGCCGCGTCTTTCTGTACATAGTCGATCGCAATCACTGTGGCTTTACGAAACGTTGGTGATCTTGGTTATCGCTTTA
The DNA here is from genome assembly GCA_024363005.1 of Charaxes varanes. NCBI lineage: Eukaryota > Metazoa > Arthropoda > Insecta > Lepidoptera > Nymphalidae > Charaxes > Charaxes varanes. The sequence continues at coordinate 1,410,579 of JANCMC010000014.1, forward strand.
TTGTCGATGTTCTGTTATATACCATTCATATTATATAAATATATATCGTAAATTCTACTATGCGTTCGTATTAGTTTAAAATAAATCGTTCGACTTGAACCAAATTCGCTGTATTTTAATTTATCTTAATCCTGAAAACTACTCTTATGACAGTCAGCGGGTACAACAGTACGCGGGAGGAAGAGCCGCTGTACTTCGTTTGCTTCCCTGATGAGACGCTGGACCCCAGCCGAAGTAGACGCCGATGTACTTCTAATTCGAAAAAAAAATTCTTATTTGGCTTTAATGAGTTCCTTAAATCGTTGAATATTTTTAAATAGACCACCTACTACGAAAAAGTTGGTCATTCGAGCAAACTAAGCCTTAAGCCGTAAGAAGTACTGGGACATTCGCAGTATACGTAAGTGAGGTCAGCACGCGACAGCTGACCCTCACAGCAGCAGCGCTCGTCGTTTTGTCAGCTGTCGCTCGGAGCGAACACGCGACGTCCCTGACAGCATTCAATCGTTTCGTTATTCCAAACTTTCCTTCATCTTTCATCTATCACACTTGGTTAAAGATGCGGACTAAAGCTCGAAACGTGTCTTGGTACCGTGAGACGTACCGTTCGTGTAGAAAAAATAATTCTTATATATTTTTATACATAAAATGTATCTCAACCGCTTAGCTCTAATAGCTAATAAGCTCGGAGTACTCGAGATCCCCGAGGTGCCCGACCGCAGCACGGCCGGAGCACGAGCCCACACAAATGTTCAGATATAAGCGCGCCGAGGAACCGCTCCGCCATCAATAAATGTACTAAAACCCGAGGTTCGCACCCTCGGGGTAATTGCAAAATCTTACGGGTTCGCAACTTTTTGCTCGCCCAAACTTTTAAGGGGGACGCCTATTATCTTTCATTTCGCCTGCAATTTAACATTCTCCCGCCGCTCGGAGTAACCGTGCCATCGAAATACGTTAACCCTCCAGAGAGGGGTGACAACTTTTTCCGAAATCTCCCAATAATTTGGCAAAGTGGCAGCTGCTTAGCCCCGACGATTATCGGGCGATAAAAAGATTTCATCCTCACGTTTTCGCTCAGAGACTGAGGGGGAGAATGTCATTACAGAAACGAATCCGCAGCCACGATAGGAGGACTCCCAGCGACCGACCGGAGCGATGCACCCCGCGCGCACCTTCCTGCAGCACCCACGGTTGCACTAGTAGAGGCTCAGTGACACATAATATCATTTTGGATCAATTGAATATAGTACTAGTCATTTTTATATAGTGCAATACTCAAACTTAATTCTGTCTTACTTCCAAATTAAATTATTTCAACAAATCATATTAAAAGTTATACTCGTAGCTGATACAGTGCGACCATTGCACTCACACTACCACAACAAAGTTAGATGTAAGCGGATTACTTATTTTCTGTTTTCATATCGCTATCTATATTCGCCAAAGTCTATAAAATTGAGTATTTGAATGCTTTTTGAGGCTCTGTGACGGGCACTGAATAAGCGCGCGGTCACTTCTGTCGGTGAAAAATGGTCGTTAATTTGAATATTGCTTCGGTCGGTCTGCATGCGAGTCACAATTTAACTTTCACTAACGTTTTAAATATCACAGAAAGATTTATTTTAGTTTAATCAATAATATTGTGCCATATATGAAATAAATTATACAAAGTTATAATGCAAAAGACAGCGGACTGAAATATTAAGTCTTAAGGCAGCCCGGAGGCATACTACAGGAGGCGACACGCGACGTGGCCTCTGGAAATTAGCATTGGATTGGATAGTGGGAATTCCCTCATTTCCAACAAATAAGCTGAGAGATGCTCAAACATGCGCAGAAATAGTGACATTTCAATAGAAAAGAGAAAACGCGAAGTATGCTGGTAAAGGATATTCATTCATTCATCATTTAAAAATAAAAACGCGTACCAGGTTTTTGAAATCGAGATAATTGTAAGAAAATGTATCTCGCAGGCATGGATAGAATTAAAAATGATCTGCCTATGTATAAATAAGTATATGAAAAAATATAAAGCGAAATAAAAATTGTCAGCCTGGGATTCGAACCCGCCCGTCAAAGTAGTGATAGAAATAGTTATGTCATTTTGATTAAAGTCCATTTCAACAAAAAAACGCACATCAAAAGGTCTATTTTCACTACAAATTTCACAAACTCTATTTCATATGATAGATTTTCTTGGTCTGTTTCTGTAATAAATTTATTTTCTACTATTGAAGCTAATTGACAAATTTGCGTGCAAACCTTTTTGCGTGTGTTACTTTTATTTCTTTAAATTGCATGTTTGTAGTATACATCTATGAACAGTACTTTTTGTGTCAAATACTTATTTTTCTTTCCTTCAAATAAGTTATGTCGTACGTGTATTGTCCTCCTTCAGTCAATTCAGTTAAACATCTTGCAATGACTGCTGAGCGCAACTTTACATATTATATTGCCTCTCTAATTGTCATCATGACTACGTATATTAAACTTCAAACGTCCTTCACAGGGATGCCAAAGTTATAATTTCTTTCTTCTATTTATTTAGTTACTCTAACATACGGTGATAAGACATTCAATTTTAAAGCAACTCCATCTTAAAACACCGCAACTATTGTGACTGTAGACAGCGTTAGTTGGCTGTTAGAGTGGTACAGTGTTGTTTCTCGAATTAAACGAGTAAAACTTTGAGTTTAAATGCACGAGAGGTATAACTACAATGTTGCACCAAAAAGAAATTAAAAGATAATCAGAAACGAGATCCAGAACTAACGACGGCACATAATAATGCGTCGTGTGTCGCGATACGTAATACCGCAATAAGAACAAGATGAACAATAACCGACGATGGAGGCGGCGGGAGTCGAACCCGCACGTGACGGGAACGCGAAACCGATCGGCGCCGTGCCATGCGACCGCCGACCTTAAGCAGTAGGACTTAGAGGCTTATCCGGTCGGGCTACATTTATGGCAATATGTGGTACGTGACGAGCAAAGAAAGCTGTCTCAAATAATATAACGTATGCGTTAGTGCTCGGGGGGGGCAGTGATCACACAAGGGGGGTGCATGTAACTGATACAGGTACTAAATAGTGAGCAGACAGCCCGACCTTGGCTTCTGATCGACCATCCCTTATGTACTGGTATTGCGCTTTAAGCATTCATTCTAAGTGAGAAAATCAAAAATTCCTGTAATCCGCAATCAATACAATACACAAAATGTAATTTAAGCGTTGGTAGCTACTGCTGATTATGGTCATATGCTAATCAATCGTAACGTAGTCCGTTCTTGGATGGTTCACTCAAATAATATTAAGGATATTAAGTGTTTTGACCTTTCTTAAACGACTCCAGCTTTTATTTCAGATTTTACTGAAAATTTGATGTCGATTTGTGTGGACATCGGAACCATTGATGAAGCGAGTCATTTTTGTAAGTGCTTTTTAACTTATTGATCATTAATCGTTACTCGTAAGCCACTGGAAGGAATAAACCCGTTTCTCAAAGGCTAGCAACGCATCTGCGAGCCTTTGTTAGTGTTGTAGCCCCTAGGAGTTCGTAGTCCTACCCGCTTGCCTCTAGCAATATAAAAATCAGAGCTGATAAAGTACTGCGATACATCGACGAGCTGGAAGCTGCACGTGACCGCGAGAGTTACAGGTGAGATGTTACGTGAGATGTTCATCTCAGCGTTTGCGGTAAATCCCACGTATTTCTCTCGTCAAATCGAATTTGTCTCTGAGAAGTTGAGACGAATCAATCAGCATTATCCCACCGACGTCGGCTCGTGGCTCAAAACGTAGGCGATAGCTTCTTCAACCTAAATATATATCAAAGCGTAACTTTTTGAGCGTGCTTGACTTCCATCGATCCCGGGCTCGTCACGATACTGTAAAAACGGACCTTTTTCATCTTGTTCGTTTTTTAATTTAGTTCGAACGCGGATTATATTATGAACACCCGTGCACAAATAGTAGTAACAACGAATTTTTGTTTCAGACACTCAACAACCTTGTCTATCACACACTTATCAGCTTCTAAACGATTTTTTTATGTTTGTAAGTGCCCCGACGCCTACACGTAGTATAATAGAGCGATCGAAGGGGCTGCGTTCTGGGCCGTAACAATATAGTGCCTTACAGGAAAAAAAGTGAGATATGTTCGATGTTAGTATTGAAACAAATCCCATGTCGTCAGCTCGTGGCTCGCTCCACTCCCCGGGACGTGCCGACGGCTGTCTGAAGCGCGATTTCTCAGGATTTCAGCGACGGTTCAAACTTAAAGCACGCACTTTACAATGTTTACAGCGACGTTAACAGAACCACATACGCGGAACTTTATTTTAAACTCCAGTCTGAAACACTCACGACGTCATTGCTTGAATCTTCACGTGTTTTGTTTTTTGATAGAAATAGTACACAAGGAAGTCTCTGGACTCGTAACCTCGCTTATCGTCTTACCAAAATAACCAATAGAACCGGGCTGTACTTAACACGCACCCATGATAAGCGATAGGTAAATTACTACTAATAACGTAAAGAAACAGTAGGACATTAAAAAAACCCATTTAGAGCGAACATTAATTCAATAGAGTCTGTTGTTAAATTGCTTATTTGCACCGGGTCGTGGTACCAAAGGACGGCTGGTATGAGTTCTTACGCGTGTCTCGTACAATATATAATTTGTAAAGATTCCATTTTATTGTGGAAATCAAGTGACTGTGCGCTTACCCGATTTGTGTACGTAGTCCTGTTGATACAGATTTCGTGATTGGTATTGAAGAGTGCGGGCTGCGGGCTCAGCAACGTCGTCTAGGTCAGGTAGGAGCTCAGAACGAGCTCCCGCGGTATGTGTTAGTTAATTAAGGACCTTAATGAAATTACAAACATCTGTTGTGCTTAAGTAATAATAAATAAGTCCTACGAAGCGTCATTTCCCGACACTAACGGAAAAGTATCGTTAATGTCCATTTCAGTTAGTATCTAGTATACTGCGTACCGGCGGTATCGGTGTCTCAAATCTAAGAACAACAGAATTTATTAACGGTACACTTTTACAGCGGCCCGTTAAATTTTATCACCCCTGCTTTTTATTGAAGACAATAAGGCGCGCGTAATATCTGATCAATCACACTCGCACAAAACTCGCGTATATTCATCATAAATTTTCATAAAAACCTGATCGCTTATAGACTTGGTTTGGGAAACTTTAATTTCCATTTGAAAAAATATATTTTTAAGATTTTTATTCTATCTTTATATGTTTATATAAATTGCTTTAATAAAATAATTAAAAAATATTTTCTTCTATTATTAAATATTGTGGAGTTGCCATTAAGTACGCACACTTCACGTGTGTCCGGTTAACACACAAACGTATCAAGTCCTCGTTATTGGGATATTCCACTGGCAATATTTTATGTGAAACCAATCGATGTGTCCCGGATTGGGGACACGTTTAATGACCCGCACTATCACCCCCCCTCCCCACCATATCCCGGTCCAGCACTAAATTTAGGTTTAGCCAATTTAGACACAAAATTATCAGCCATAAATGTGCAACTGGCAAGCGTTTTACAAATTTACTCAAACTACATATTGTAATGGAAATACACACTTGAATTTATATTATGTGGTTATATAAAGAAAATTAAATAAATAAATTTTGATCAAAAAGTTTATTAAACGAGTTTTTTACAAAAAAATATTTTTACTTTTAAGTAAACCCGTAGCAAGTTTCTCGGTCAGTTTCTCAGTTTTATTTCTCCAATGAGAGTCGGTATTTTGTCCCATAAAAAGGGGTTCGGGCCTCTTTTGCGCGGCGTTCACGGGTAAACATCTACATTCACGGCCCTATGAAATTAAACTTCGCCACTGGGATCAATATAAGCTCATATCAATATAGCGTCCCGTGAATGTAGAGGGCAGGACCTGTGCCTCGAATTCGCGGCGTGAATTCACGGCACAGGGCATGCCCTACATATTCACGGGGTGTGGAGCCGCCATCAAAGCGTAATCGTGATAATTGTATGTTATACTAACTGTCAAATTTTATTTTTCCGTGAATACAACAATATATGTCTTACAAATATATAAGCTAAAAGGTTTGTGGGCAAATTTCGACCAGCCAGCAGCAGACCAGAAATCTCAAAATGACTGGTTTTTTATTTTATTTGTCGGAATTTTAACAGCTAACTCACCTTTATAATATTAAGAAATATAAAAAAAAGTTGATACATTAAAAAAAAAGATTCCTGCTCCGTAAAGTTGGCTACTTGCGAATTCTTTAACTTTTGCGTGTTGAAAATTTCTCGATGAATTATTTATATTTGCAACTCTTGTTCTTTTCTTTTAGGGTTCCGCAACTCCGACTACAAACCTACAGGTAATAGTAGTTTTATAGTGAGATTTGTTTAGGTTTAAATTAGGTACATAGAGGTCTGAGTAGGTCTATTTTTTGGAGCGCAACATTCGTGGGCCCACCAAAATAAAATAATGCATTACTGTGTACATTTTTTTTTAAAGAATATTAGGAATAGTTTTTAGGTATGTCTAATATTCCCTCGTCCCCTCTTACTAAGCTTAAATTAAAAACTTGTATTAAAAGTGGGTGCGACAAAACACTAACGGCGGTGGGGTTTGAACCGGGTACCTTGCGGATTTCAGTCCATACCTTATACCGTTGAGCTATTGAGGCTCTTAGTAAACACATACATGTAACTTACAATAGTAAAAAGTAACCATCAACATAAAACATATTTTATTTTATACTTGAACTATCCACTAATACTACGTAAATATTATCAAATATTTATTATAATTATAACTCACCAATTGGTGTATGCACGCGTCGTACTCACACTGATCACAATGTACTGAGGTAGTTGTTATCACGTCAACGTTCGTAACACAACTCCCTCGTTTACCCGATTGTCTCTGTATTTATACTCTTATGAACAACTACCCTCCATTGTGTATACACTACAATACTTACATACAAGAAGCTTGAGTACTACTGTTTTGTGAATTACAATTGATAAGTACTGTAATTGGAAGGCTCATATTCAGCAGTTACGAAATAAATTAGATAAAATTTGCATATATGCGGAACGGCGTATTAGGCAGACTGTCTCATTCGAAGCAGCACTCCTAGCGTACCATGGATATATCTTTGTTAAGATATGGAGTTATATTATGGGCAAACTCCACTGATGACCAATATGCCTTAAGGCAAAAAAGCGCTGGATACACTGATTCAAGAGGAAGTACAATTTATGTAATAGTAGATTAACCCTTAATCGTATATCGAGTCATACATAAACTTTGAAAAAATATTTCGAATTTAAAATAAATTAATGTCTATGGATAAAATATACTTGTATTAGTAGATGCACTCATTATTCATTCTATATTAAGTAAAATACTCATCTGACAACATTGTTTCGTCATTTCTACCGCAAAATGGCCTCCCAACGAAAAAAAGCTGCGCTATACAAGGCATTAAAGTTATTTTTCATTTTACCTTCTGTGCCAGGTGTAATAGATTATTTTTATAGTTGAGGGTGTAGTGCAACGATTGCAATAATAATAATTAGCATGAATTGCAAATGTATAGTTCTGTTTTGACCACTAACATAATGTATGACGTACACGTATGATGATATACACCGCCAAACTCGTAATGAATAAGCAGCAGTTTCTTTGTACGTCATGTCATACAACGCCAAATACGTTACCCTAACTTAACCTAAAGCTCAATTACAACTTTTTACCTGTCCGGAGCTATTTTATACGCTACGAGAGTAATACGGTATTGTCTTACTGGGGACTATCAGAAACAATAAATTACGAGGAGCAGAAGCTGTTCTACTAACAAAAAATTCGTGAAAAGAAGATTCGTGGTAGTTATACCCAAGGAGAATGCGATGAGAATCGTTTACTAGTTGTACGATGGAACGACAACAAAGTGACTGTGATAAATTTTTACGTAAGAGTAGAGCTAATCGAAAAAAATAAGAGATACTACAAATAAGCTAAAAAGAAAGTAGATATAGATTGCCCTCAAATCGTCAAGGAATATAATAAATACATGGAAGGTATCGATTTAGCTGCTAAGCTTATATTACTTAATTGAACACTATTTAAAAGTCGTCGTCTTTGGTATATGGGTATATTTGTACATATTCTCGATATATGTACGACTGTATGTACTGACTGACTGTAATAGATAGGATTGTTCCAAAATTCTTAGACGATCCATACCTCTGAAGGGCTTCCGGTTTGAAATTTATGAAGGCTTGACTAAAGGTGGATACGTTGCAAAGGATGTTAAACCTAAAAGGATTCATCCTCGAGCTAACCCAGTCTTTACGTTATGACAATACTAGCCATTTTATTACATTGTCCACTCAAAGTACATGTAGGTTGTGTTCTAAACTAACCAGCATTAAATTTTTTAAGATACAAAGTTCGTTTATGTTTTATTACTAGTAAAGTCTCAAGAAACTGTCAACTGAACTATCATGTCAGAGTTTAATTTATATTAGACATAAATCATCAACGTTTTGACATTTTGAATACATTTCTTTATAATTATTTTAGCATTATTATTTTAGGTGTTATTATTTTTGTTATAAGCTGTTTTTGGTAATGTATGACCCGACATACATAATATTGAAGCCGATTTTTATGCACATTTGGCAAGGTATATTGTGTCATACACGCTTTTCCAGGAAAACTCTAAAGCTATGTCTTTTTTTTAAGTACTTTATTAACCCATAACAAATAAACTTTTTAATCTCTTATGGATTTTATTTTTCTGCCAAATTAAGGGTTAAAGCCGAGAATTTCAATGATGTGTAGCGAGATGTCGTAAAAAACGTAATTTAGTGCGCTTACGTCGCGTGCGCTGGCTGAACCTTACAAGGTGGAACAAAATAATGTATTACGGAGTTGTACATGGTAAAAAATCTATAATAAAGTCCGCGATGTCATATGTCTATTTCTTAAGTATAACCCACGGGAACCAAAAAAAAATAATGAACTATTTATGAAGCTATTTTAAAGAATACCGTATTAATCCTTATCCATTTAAAGATAAGATAATTTTTTATTTGCACGAAACAAGGTACATAAATGAGAAATAGAAAAAGTTTCGCAAAGTCACAAACAATTTAATACGTTTCTTAATATAAAGCAAGTAAAATTTTATACAATATTAAAAAAATGCATAATAAATATCAATTTTCAAATTAATGCATTGTTAATAATAAAATAATAATTAAAAAATAAGAAAAAAGAAATCAAATGTATACATAAAATGACCCTATATATCGTTTAAAATTCATTTATCGTGTAAAAGTTCTTTGTATTAAGCCATTGATACAATTTAAAAAAAAAAATCAAAATCAAAAATTTCTTTATTTAAACCATTTAAGTTTATAATTTCTCAGTTATGATTGGAGTCTCCTTTTGAGTAAAGAATTACCTGTGTTAGGGGACTCCGCTCTTCCATAAAAAGTTACTTAAAAGGTGGTGGTTCTTTTAAAAGATGCAATAGGCAGTGATTTAATATTAATTGGAATTTTATTAAATATTTGAAATACGCTAGATACTTTGTACATTTTATGCAGATCGAAATTGCGCTCTACAGCATACCATTAAAATGAATATCTTAGAAGATATGAAAGATTTAAAATAGGGAAGCAGAGCAGGCCGGCGGAGGGCGCTCGGTGGCGTAAGCGGCCAACAGATGGCGCTATAATTTAATATAAACAATAAGCTAACGTCCGGGCAGGACAACGTCTGCCGGGTCCGCTAGGACATAATAAATTAGAACTGTTCAACTCGCAATTTTAGCAATAGGGTTTGATAACATACTAGCAAGCGTCCTTCTGGTCTCCCTCCGTTATGTACATAATTTAAACTACATGCAGCCTTTTTCTCGAGGAGTGACGCAATTTCATATGAAGATTGGACTCGTGCGTTAGCTGATTCTTTTAAAGGTCGTATTCGGTATTCGGCATAAGATATCCCTTCCAAGGTGCCGCAAACGCGTAAACAAACGAACGTTAAACTATATCTAATTTATATTCATTAGGGGGCAGAGAGGCACTTCTCGGGGGGCAGCGTAAAGTTGACTTTTGTTTTGTTTTAATTATTCTCCGGCGACCGAGTTAAAAAGTTAATTAGCTTCCATTTTAATGGCGGCCGATGTTCGAGTCTCATCGGAATAAAAACGCGTAATACGCTTTGTTTCAAAAGTTTTATTCCCACCGAAAATTTAAGTGTTTTCTTATCTAATAAGAAGGAAAAAAAGAAAAAAAATGCTGATTTGCTTTTTTATGTAAATCCAACAGTATGTAATTAAAAGCTCTATAAACCCACGTCTTAGATAGAAAAATACCAAACTTTTTACTAAATGTAATACGTTAATTTGTATCACATTATTCATACCGTATAATCCAATCTTACTCTGAGCAAAGGCATTTCCTTAACTCTCTCCAAATTTTGGTCTTTGGCCATACGTTACCTATATTTATAGAATGCAGCTTAGCATTATAGGAACATAATGGGTCGTCGTTTGCTGCTCACCGCTTCCCCAAACATCCTCACCTGGAGCGTGATCTGTCGTGAGATTGCACGAGCTGGTGCGAAAGCCTCCTGTAGGAAAAGGCGCGCACGTGATTCCAACGACAACCGCCTTATTTTGGTGTAAAGGGCTGTTAAACCAACCGAGCGCAAAACGGGGCAGCACTTACAGCGAGTTTAAGACGTTCTTTAAATGTATCGAGACAACCAGACAAGGATTAACCTAAAAGACGTTAACGTTACTTTATTGGGAATATATTCATAAACTATGTTACAATCTTTTATTATACTTTACAGATTTTATTTTTCTTTCCCTCTAAACATAAGCATTGCATCTTGCAGTGGACAGCCGCCCTACCGACTCAAATGTATGTCTTTCAGGAATAACAAATCTATTGGCAATTGTCCTTTTTCAGAGCTGGCTAAATTAGACGTTAAGCTTTGATACACAGAGTTGATTTGGTGTCTGCTAAACTGCTTTTCAGGGTCATTCCGTCCGACTTCGGGAGAGGGCCTGAATTTCAAGAACTCCCGTGACTTAAACGAGTTTCCTGGAACGCGTGGTTCAGAGGCTCTACCCTGGTTGGCCGCATTTTCATTTCATTCCAATAGCTTGCAAAAATCAAAAGTTACACGTGAAATTCACAAGAAATTCAGGTGAATTATTTAAGTATTATTGTATTAGAATGCAATTATTTGTACAATTAAGTATTGCTAGATTAAATCCATGACCTCTAATTGAACCCCTTCGCGTATACTTTCGAGGTTCAGCGACCGACGTATTTTAAAAAACGCGTTATATACATACAAGGAACTAGAACCCCTTCTAAAGACGCACATAAGTCAGCCCGGTAAGAGTAAATCGATACGCAAATCAGTGCTATCGGCTCTCGAACTCTTACACCCCCCCCCCCCCCCCCCCCCCCCCCCCCCCCCCCACCCCCCCCACCCCCCCCCCCACCCACACCCCCCCCACCCCCACCCCCCCCCCCCCCCCCCCCCCCCCCCCCCCCCCCCCCCCCCCCCCCCC
>JANCMC010000015.1:146890-162968 GCA_024363005.1 Charaxes varanes
AAAATATTTGTGTATAACAGGCGGCTGTTACCTATAACACAGGCATTAAGTTGTCTACCTTAGGAACAGACGTCCGTCCGTGTGTCATATAGTCCTGTATATATTTATTTATAATTGATGTAATATTGAGATAATTCCCAATAAAGGCAAATAACATCGTAAATGAAAAATCTCTCACTGGTAAATGAGTGTTTTATTGAGCATGTAAACGGTACGAATTAGTAATTATAGAACTATTTACTACCCGCCCTGTGTTAGTTCATATAATCTGTTTAGTCATGGCTATAGAATTCACCATTCGACCCGGATACGAGGTGCTGGCCGCGTAACACGTCGGAAACTCTTTAATATGGTACGCGTGATGTGTAAAGACGTAATAAATTATGTGGAAATGTGCTGTTAGCTTTCAATAGGGCAACTATACATTTTTAAAGTGAAAGTTTCTTTAGGCGCGTTGGGCATTTTTGAGATGGAAAAACATTGAACTCGCGACACAGTCACCGCACCGACACCTCTGTATGTACAAGTTATCACTTGAGTCGATACTCCCTGATACTTACATTTTTCACTAGCTAAGAACAAAAATAAGAATTAAACGTATTCTTTTAAAATCAGGATTATACGTTGTATTCTTTTACAATGAGGATCATATGGTGTATTCTTTTAGCATGAGAAATAAAAGTATTCTCTTAGAATAACGACTTAACGTTGTATTCTTTTAAAATGTGTTAATGACAGAATTTTTTTCAAGACAATCTCAAAGGTTCACCGATTGAAATAGAGGACTCAACGTCATAAGGTTCAAGGCCCGCAAGGCAAACATCGTCAAAGTCAAATTTTGTATACCATACTCAAATTATTTATTAACGCGCCAAGAAATACAAAGAAGGCTTTTCACGTTATGTCATGTTAAAACAAAACCGAATGTATTACACATTCAGTACTGTATTTGATGTATGATCAGTTCACCTTGTACCAACCTCGACGGGCGCATACTGGTACCACATGCTCCACAAATACAGAATGGTTTATGGCAGAGCGGCTGAAATACTACAGGAAAATAAACTGTTCGATATTATAAATTTTGACGTCAACGATTTACATTTTCAATATATGTTCTCTTCTTTTCTGATGCCAACTGCTAAGGAAAAATTCTGTCATACATGATTTTGGCGAAAGGCAGCGCACGCAGCGGAAGCTCTAAAAAGGAAAACACAAACCCCGACTTTGAAACATTCTTCATTGGTGCTCCGCTTCTATTGGCCTTAGTGTGATGATATATAGCCTATACCTCGATAAAAGGGCTATCTAACACTCAAAAGAATTTTTGAAATCGGGCCAGTAGCTCCTGAGATTAGCGCGTTCAAACAAACAAACTCTTCAGTATATATTATATTGGCTGGTTCCCCTATTCCACGATTACGGTTTCGCAGGCGAAGCCTTTAGTATAAACTACCGATGGCAAAAACGTTGCATTTTGTCTTCACGTATTAATGTAATAAGACAAGAAAAAAGTCACATTTTATCATATATAGAAACGGTCGCTTTAACACGTATCGCTGACTCACCGGGTGTCATTCGCCTCTGAAATATCAAGTGCGTACAAAAACACGCCAATATAATATGCTTGTACGCTCTCAAATAAGAAACGCTTGATATTATTAATCCACTTGATTCAGTTATACCCAAAGTGGTCTATAACACCCAGGGGTCGACTTCGACGCAAACCTCTAGTCATCAGGCTTTAATTTAGCTTTTTATGAACGAAGTAACTAATATTGAAATAATTCAGACAGTCTCAATTTAACATACAACTATAGCACTATTGTAACTCAAAATTGCCAACAACATAATCATTGTAGCGAAACGGCTAAGCCACATAATATTTTGAATTAAGTGCAGAATTTGTAAAATTAGGACTTTTAGAGTTAGGGCGTTTGGAGTTAAAGTTTGGCTATACATGAGATCTAATAAGGTTTGACAGTGTGCGCCATTTACCAATGGGTCCTTAAACATCTTAAATTGGTCTCTCTATTAGTCACTTCAAGATGGTTTTATTCACGTTGTGGCGTGACTAATACTAACGTACACAATTTAACGGTTAAATTTAATTACCCGCATGAACGGCCGAGGCGTCGGTCCTGATTGAAGGAGCTTATAGACGCTTGTAATAACTTCGCTATTCCATACCCTAAAGAGCCTACTATGATCATCGTCATCATCGTTTTCAGCCCTTGATTACCCACTGCTGGGCATAGGCCTCCCTTTGTTTCCGCCAGTCTACCTCTGCCAATCACATCCAGCCATATTCTGCCACTCTCCTTACACTAACCGTACTATTATGTTACACCATAATAATTTTTACTTGACTTTTCTTCTTACTACAAACTAGCCAGCTGTTGAACTAGATGTTTCCCGCGACTTCGTCCGCTTTAAATTGCAAGAGCCCTTAAATTTCTTAATCTGGTCCTACAGGCAAATTCTCAACTGAATAAGTATAAACTACCTGCTAGAATAATTTCATCATTGTACGTCCCGCGGTTTTCGCGATTTCGTATTAGGTGACCTTTCTATTATATATATCGTGTCTTTCGTAGGGCACATCCAATATGCCACCTCTCTACAGCATCCATAAGTGACTAGCTTACGATCACGTAGGCCGTATTCACCACCATGGTGACATGAACAAAAAAAAACAATAACCACTTAATACGTTTATCAAACCAACTCAATGGATGTTTACGCAACAGCACGTGCTTAGGAGAGCTTGTTGCCACTTACACATTGTAAACGAGATACCGGCGTTCGAATGAGCCCGATCGTTAGGACGGAAATAGTTTCGCTAACGACCCCAGGAGACACGTAAATGGCCGCGTTTACATCAGAAATGTAGTTTACGAACTTATGGAAGTTATCTTAAGAAGTTACGATCGTGCGCTGCTTGCACTGGCGGCTGACTCGCACGAAATCTTTTTATTTTTCCAGGAATTTCTTGCCTTGCCCTTGTCTCTCGCGACATCGCCGAGAAAATCAAGGAGACTAGTTTGCGGTTGTATGGCCATGTTAAAAGAAGACCTCCTGACTACGTAGGCAACTGAGCACTACAACTTTCCATTCCTGGGCGAGAACCCAGAGGCAGGCCCAAAACAAGGAGGAAAGATCTAGTGTTAAAGAACATGAGGAAATGCCAGCTAACAGAAACTGTTGTTAAAGACAACGTGAAGTGGAGAGAAAAAAATAGGAACGCTGACTCCACAACTATGTGTGATTATATAGCCAAGAAAAGAAAGATAGAGAGAGCACAACATCACCGTGGAAGAGAATACCAGCTGCGGAAATTCAGAAATGAGCATACTCATTTTTCAAAAGCCGGCTACGAATCTGCGAGGCTTCTGATAGTGCTGTCAAGCGAATCTTAATAAATAATTTTAAAAAAGTTACACACGATCTATTCTTAAACCTCTCTTTTTGATAGTCGGCTAAACAAACAAAAGCATTACAAAACAGTATTGTCGTAATGATTTCGTAACCGGACTTAGGAGTGTCGGCGATCATTATCGTTAATAAATATTAAAGAAGATAAAATGTACAAAGGGCCTCTTTCATAACTGCTATTAAAATATTTAGTAGTCACTCACATAGTACTAGCTTTGTTATTATAATACTGAAATGTAATAAAAATACAATAACATTATGTTAGACATGCCAAAACAACAGATCAAAATTATATCCATTTTAAAATGGAATTTGAAATATTTCAGAAAAATATAATGGGAACAAAGACTGACTGTCGGAGTTCGAACATATTACGAATTAGGAAAGTCTCAAAATTACTCTCACTTCTACCATAACTCGTGTGATTTTCGTCTAACGTCAAGCATCAAAGGTATACGCATAACCAATAGGAATGTACGGTAACCCAGAAACGACAACTGGTTTGGTAACGCGACACCTGTTTACCCATTCACCGAGACCAGCCGAATGAATGAGAACACAGAATTCGAAGATTCCATTGACTTAGAAAACGGACAATTCAATTGCATGCTACTCGGTATAGATAGTAAACACTTTGCCGATAAAAATGTAACGAATTTATTAATTGATATGTTAATGAATAATGCAATACTCGTTTTGATAGTTGCATAAGTTGTATCAGTTCTAAAACAGCGGTAGTGGCAACTGGTATCAAGGAGATGATCCAATATAAAAAGAAAAAACTAAAATTTTATGTAACAGACATATATAATAAGGACATGATTAACTTGAAAAGTTAAGGAAGTGTCGCAGTAATATATCAGGGCAACTGGATGTCCTCATTACACGACGTGTAAATCAACATATTCGGTACAGTATGTAGCGGTGACATTGGTTTAGCGGGTCAATGTCGCCAGAGGATAAAACGCGGTAAAAGAATTGATGTCGCCAAACGAAAACAAAATGACGGAAACACGCGCCGACGTCAATTTAAAATGGCCGTTTGCGAAACGATTTATGGCCGCCGTGATGAATTGAGAATGGTCGATGTTTGGACGAAACCTTGGTAAAACCAGACAGAATAGAGTCAAATGACTCGAACATGTTTAACTTCTTAAAAAAAAAACACACACTTAAAGTCAAAATATAATTAAAATACAGGATGATGGTTAAACTTTGCGAGAAGTAAAAAAAAACGTTAATAAGAGAAAATATTACAGTATTATATGAAATATATACGATAAATCGGTTACAAAACTGATATTTGGCAAACACGCTAACGAATGAATCTCGATAATAAATCTGCAGTGAACATAACAGTATTACGGGTAATAATTCTGAAATGGGCGAACTTGAATTAGATTGATGCGGATAAAAATAATCGAACAACAAGAACGTTTAGACGCCTGCGCATAAAACAGGAATACGATATGAGTTTTGTACATAACAAACCACTAAATACAAGCGGCAAACCAGCCCCGTTCGTAGAGATTAATGTGGGAGGCGATACTAGTATTATCGTTCACAATACGTCTGAATTGTATGATTTAGTAGAAGAATCGTTACATAAACCGGTGCTAACTATTAAAGATTTATCACGGTGTGTTATCCATTAAGAACATAACTGTTTCCTCTTTAACACTGCAATGTTAAGCCTAAAAAGTTTAATCGGAAATTTAAAGTAATCGGTAACATTTCTTTTATATTCGTCAGTTTTCTAGACGAATAATATAATTTTTTTTAGAAGTTAAAAATGCTAATAATAATACCTGCAGGCAGGTATTATTATTAGCATAACCTAATGACGACCTCAGATCGGGCAATTACCGTTGCCTCATTTACTTCGAAAATATAAGGCCTGTCATTGAAACGCCAAGAAGAAGTAGTTAATAATTTGACTCTTTAAAGAAAATTCTTACTATTTCCCCATTAAAAGAAGTGAGATATAAAGTGAAAAGACTACTCTAACCAATACTGCTATTTCATCAGATCCAAGGAAATACCTCTAAGACTGGTAGGTATAAAATTTGTCAAAACATAAAGCACACAGTAACTATTATTGTAGATATAACATAAACAATAATTCGTAACTATTCATAATAAATAATATCATTTTGAGGCCAAAGAAGAATTGGAAGTAGTTTAGACTAACCTTCTTGTAGAGCTTGATCCACGTGAGGTCGCCCTTGGAGTCGGTGTACTGGAGGCCGAAGAACCAGACCTCGCGGAGGCCGATGGTCTTTACCACCTGGTCAAATAGCTGTTTGCCGGTGGTGGTCTGCTGGATCGCGAATTCCAGCTCCGCGTCCATCGTCGTCACCCGGACGTTCATCTAGAAAGAAAAAAATTGTGAACATTTTGCAAATATAATTAACGTTCTAATAACAGTATTTTTAAGTCAACTTCCAAAACATAGATACCTGTCGGTCTTTATAATGGTATAAGACAATCATCGAAACTGTTTACATGCTTTTGCTAGAATCCTACTAGAAGATGAAGAAGTTTATGAAGTATTGTTTATTTGTGAGATATATTTAAGGTTCCTTTGTTATAAATTGAAAACTGTCAGAAATTAGGGAACATATAAAATATAAAAAGAGTACAACCTACTATATTTATAAAAGTATAAGTAAAAAGGCACAACAATGGAAGTCATTCAGAAGTCTCATTACATTTGAATCTATTAACTATTATAAATAAATATTAAATTCAAGGATGTAACGTTATTTTTATTCCCACAATATAATACAGTCTAATTATATTATGTACAATAGCAAAAAAAGACAAGAAATAATTATATACTCGTAGATAAAAGTATAGAAACAAGATTTGCGTAAGTTAACTATAAACTACCTTATCGCATACACTACGAAATAAAATAAACAAGATAAAAGGGCAATGAAATAGCCGTTATAAATATTATATTATACAGTAATGATATTGCAAAATGTAACATTAGAAAAACTTTAAACAATATACATAATTTATATATGAAACTGAAACGAAAGTCTTGACAGATTAATGGTGAAATAGATAAACTTAAATTTGTCGGGAACCGTACAGACATTAAATCCATAAAAGTTAATTAAAAGAAACGTTAACTCAAAAACTTGCCAAGACCAAATTTAATTCATAAATCGGCCGATAGTAACGAAAGCGAGTAGAGTTTGTAAATAACGATGACACAATCGCCCCGGAAGATCATATCCGTTTGGCACCGTCTCAACAGAATCCAACAAATATAGATACAAAACAAACGCACTTCTATTTCTGATCCTATCGCCCTTTTATTTTTACTCTTTGTACCCACACGAGGCATTCAAGTTTTTGCTTTTGCTTACAAGATGATTGGTAAGTTCATAGCGAACGGGAATTTTTTGTGGTTATAAGAAGTACGCTGATGCTATTGTGTGTTGTGGGTATTCGAACTAGAAAGACTCTTCGGACGGTCAAAATATGGTGTTGGCATGATTGAAATAATCTAGTTTTACGCTCAGTAGGAATAGTAACGAAAATATTACCGACTCATACTTAAATTACACGTCTAGTATTTTTACTACACAAAACCAAATTATCGGTGAAGGAGACTGGCACCTTTTTACTTAGGTTAGTTAGTACTTAAGATTATATACCATTAATATCTATACCAATAGGTTCGTACAAAGGTGTAGAAAGATAGGCTTTGTTCTAAGAAGCTAATCATGGTATCGTGAGTTCGCAAACAATAGTCTCGTGTGCGATATGATCAGCTAACAATGCGCCTTCGCGTTCATTCAGCGATCGTCCCGAGGTCGTCTGCGGACCTTGATTCCTCCCCTATTATTAGCTGCATCACTTGCGACCCGCATCGGGCTATTATTGGAATCGGCGCTTACTTTGAATTCTGGTATATTTAATCTTGTTTCAATGTTACATGGCTATTGAACTAATAAAACATTATACATATTGGGGCAAGCGGCATGCCCCAATATGTAACATCTAAGAAAATGTCGATACTAAGAACACATGCATTCTCGGTTAAGTAGACGCAAACCTTCCACCATACATCCACCTTTCTTTACAATACAAAAGGGGCACTTTCTTGAAACCATTTGTTTTTTTTATGAGCATCTATATACGTAATTTATTCTTATTTAATGTCTGATATTTTAGTAATAAGCTTTTCCAATTAAAAGCTCATTTTACGAGAATTTCTCTTTTTGTCCGAGAAAGGTCACCACAATTCAGATACGGTTCAATCAATTTATAACAAAGCTTTTGTATCGCTAAAATAATCGTTTACATTACAATAAAATTTTTGAATGAATTAACGTTGCATAAAAATTGCAAATGTATTAATTCTTCTGAATATCATAGCAAGTGTTAATTATAGTAACGAAAAAAACAATACTATAGAGTTAATGAAAGTTAAATAAAAGTTATTAATATACAATGTTAAAAGTGCACACTCTATTAACAGTGAGTGAGTCACACGTGTGAGATTCAGTAGGTTTATTCAAACAAACAAAACGTTTTGCGCGCACATTTAATATTTGAGATGTGTGTTGGTTGGGATTTTACTAATTTTGAACAAGATAAAACTATATTAGAGGTTATATATAAGTTTTTCCATGGCCTTATTTTGTAGAAATATATGGAACCCAATTCATCCAATTTTTGACAGACAGCTGGAAAAAGATCATGTCTGTTCTGAGCCTCTCTCTCTGCATCGTCTTCCCCATCACTGTGACCCCTAGTGACGAGTATTTTCTATATTACGGTTTCACGACACGCGACCCTGTTGGTTGCGAAGTGTAGGACAACAAGTGCGGTGAGAACTTGATCCAACCAACGCATTATAGGTCACGAGGTCTATTTTCTTCCAATTCTGTTTTTGGAATAGTCTAGGGCTATGTCATTTTTTATGAACAACCCAAGCTCGTTGCGCCATTTGTTCGGGGGCGACCCAAGGTTTAATTCTTTGGGCCACCTATTCTGTCTGAAGATCTTTGCCTACATCTCCGGTTCATTCAACTCACGTGGCCCGCCCACTGCCACATGAACTCGGCAGATTTAATTCCCACGTCTGTGACGTGATTATATCCTTGTAAAATTCCTTGTTGAAATATTGCCTTGACACTATACAAACAGTGAAAGATTCTAGTCAGTCATTTTTGATGATAAATAGGGGAACAGAGATCTTTCATAGCAAAGGACAGCGGAAATGACTTAACACATCATTACGAAATGCTTAAAGATTCCTTGCTCTGTTCTCATGGGTTCTCATATTAAATTTTCTTATTTGCATAAAAAAAACTAATGATTGACTTCATTGCATAACAGAATGCTTACATTCGCGTTGCCAACCGTTGTGAAAAAAATTTGCTCATTTCTTTACATAAATTGCAAGAATTTTATCTCTTTCAGTGTAGCCACATTATAAAATAAAACAAGTTGTAGATAAGCGGCCTGGCAGCGCCAATCTGAAGACTTATCAGCGGCGGATGTTTGTGCTGTGGGCTCTAAGCTGTTTGCTCTGTGCCGCACGATACACTGCGCTAAATTTAAAATCACACGTTCATACTTTTATAACTATATTGCAAATAGATTTTAAGAAAAACTAGCTGACTCGTCAAACTGTATTTGTCATCATTTGGCTGTTATATTTCAGCCATAGCAATGGAAACGAACATTTTTATACTTCAAGTCCGAGAACCCATGTATGTCCAAGTACAGACTATATAAAAAATAGTCATCACTGGCAACATCTCTATGTGACTATGTTAATTATTATATTCATTATTTTTAATTACACTTTTATCTCGCCGATATCCCGTTATTAATCTAATTTATATCTTGATAGAAACAAAATCACAATCATATTCTAAATTTTAGGGCATTTTCAGAGGACTGCATTTAAAAATATTACAGTTCTTTCGTTCGATAAACTTTCCAATTAAGATTATTTTTAACGCGCCTTATTTAACATCAGAGCACTACTTTTCGGCCGTCTTTCAATTTCTACATATTAAAAGTTACTTTTTAAGCGTCTGAAATATAAAAAATTTAAGCGTACATTTGTATAGAAAATAAATTGATTGCTTTCTGTAGAAATAATGAAACAGGCACAATGATCATCAGTAACTAATTTGAATTAAAAATATCTTCGTAATATTACCATTTCCGTCCAAATAATGTCTAAATAATATTAGAAATAGCGAGATATATTTAATTTTCTAATAATTTTTTTTCAACACCTGGCGTTACATATAATTTAGTCGAATCTAATTTTGAAACGAGCGCCGCAATTAAATACATCATTTTATTTGATATGATATATAATAAGGCTTTTTTCTCTGCACACTTTGATAAGAGTAGGTTATTGATAGACACGTAGATAGTGTAAAATAAATTGCCCTAAATACGAAAAAAAGTTCAATAATAGTTTTTATTACTACTTAACGGTAGTTCTCAAAACTCACCACTTCATCATCAGTTGTGTCATTTGTTCTCACTAACTTCTTTTTCCGACCCCTACTAAACTTACGAAAGAGAAACTCAAACATCAGTGCTGCTAACTTTAACTACTGTTGGTAATTCCTAATTTTAGCACTTATAGCGACGAAAAAGTGTCGGCCCCAGTGCGAAGCCTTGGTTCAAATGTGTTATCTGGGTATGCTACTTTCGTTACAGTAAGCCGATCGTTTACAGTATCTTGGTAATTTACTATACCGGCTACATGGTTGCAAATACTGTCGGTGTGTTTGAGCAGTGAATCGGAGTGTTCGCAAACAATTAAGATACGGAGATGACATCATCGGCGCATCTGTTCTCAACGTGCTCATGCAAGAACATGATTTCAGACTTCTAAGATTATCCAAACCGTATGACCGAAGTGTTGCTAATTTTGCGAAACATCATAAATTATAGTAATTGTATTTTAAAGTGTATGTACTTTCATATTGTTTTAAATACATTTTTTATTCATTTATTAGATGTGTGTTTTAAATTAATTTATTAGATGTATTTTTTGTTTAAGAATACTTTTTAGGTACGTCTAATATTCCGGTTTCCCTTCCTACTTGAATTAAAAGCTTGTTTAAGGTGTGGGTGTGACAATTTCTTAGCGGTGTCTGGGTTTGAACAGGGTACCTTGCGGATTTCAGTCCGTCAGTTCAGTTTCGTTGAGCTATTGAGCTGATTCGAAGTTTCAATATCTCAACGATGTGTAAGCTCGCCCTGACTTCGCTTTATATCGTCGTAACTGTAAATAAGATTTTAAAAAACTCAACTGGAGTGGAACGTGCCATAATTGAAAGTATTTCTAACCATCTCAAAAAAAAAACGGAATTATACTTAAGGACCAAAATTCCTTTTTGAAGTGAGCGAATATTTGAAACCATTATGGAAGTTATAACCTCTTATTTGAGGAAATAACAATAGAAATCGGTTCACAAATACAAATATGTAATCACACTAATAGTCACGAAAAAGTATTTTTTTTCTCAACAAACACGAACAAACATTGTTCAAGTAAAATATAGATAGAAATTCACTTTTACTCCGCAGAGTCGAGCGTTATTTGTGAATCATAAGTGTACATACATATTATGTAAGTGCGTACAGTATGCGAGATGTGCTCACAATAAATATTAGCGGCCATGAATGTGGCACGGCAATTTTCCATGGGTATTATTTTGCAAATGGCGGGCCGTGGCACTAATAAGGCAGGAAGTCGGCAAGGCAGCACGCATACTGTTTGAGACAAGATTAGCGGCTAATACACCGGTCTCCTGATAAACTCTGTGATAGCCAGCTTTCTAAAGAATGAGGATTTCTATAAAAGGAGAATCATAGGAAATAATTGGCTGCTATTAAAAGCTCTACTCGCATTTGAATAATTGTGAAATGGTAATAACACAAACGATGATATGCATCATCCTTGTCATGGACTTGTCTCCATAAGGCTTATTCAATAATAATAATATGCTACCAAGAGTTCCCCCCGTCAACAGGTGATTCGGATGAGCACATGTCGCGAACACCTGCCCCACACCATCTCATTCGTTTCCAAGTTTTTAACTAAATAGTTTAGCTGTTCCTCTTATGTATGTTATGGTATCAATAACCTAAATCTTTGTCAATGCATATAAAAATATTAATTCGTGTCGTAAATAAAAGTTATGCGTCTTGTACATGAAGCGAAAAGTTTCGGTACGATATATCCAAAAGTTGGCGATGAAATTGAGTCTAATAATGCCAAATAAAATGAAATTTAAAAGAGACAGAATTACCAAATGACGAATAAGGTAAAAGATGATTTCAATTTAGTTAATACAAAATAAATTCTATTTGGTTTGCAATATTTAAGAATATCACAAAAATATTGAAAGATTAAAAAAGGTACGTTATTTATACATTAATACGTGAAGGTAAAACTTAAGATACCATTTTAGGAAAATTGCGCGGACGAAGGAGTAAGAAATTTGACATAATTATAGTTCATATAGAGGAAGGTGTGCGAATGCTAATATTTTTTTAAATATGCAATATTAATATATAAAATTATGAAAATAAAATCACAAGCACACCTAAGGCCAAACTATTTACACACACACTATTTGATATATATATCAAATAGCAAGAATATATAAAAAAAAACTAAAAGTTAAAAAGTATTTAAATATGTCGTAAACAGGTATACAAAAATTATAAAGAACATTTTTCTGAGAAAGCTTTTCACATACATTAAATAAAGTAATTTAAATATATACGAGTAAAGACGTGAAACGCCAACAGGGCGTTCAAGAAATCGAAGAAGAGTGCAAGTGAAACGAAGTGAAACAGAGCTATGGTCACGGAGCATATCGACCGTCAAATTAATTTCAAGAACAACAAGTAATGAATGAGTGACGCACCAGGCCGTACATTGCTGGTAGTAACGAAGCGTAAGGTTAAACAGTCCAACTATCAAAAAGGATCTGACCAGTGACTCGCATTACTGTTGTAATAAATGAGATTCGAGTCTAGAACAAAAGCCTAGAGTTGAAGTTCGTAAATATTCCTGCATCGTTGTTCTTGTGGTCTATGGTGGCATTAGCTTGGCTAGAATATACGTAATTAATCACTGTTGCCTTAAAGATTACAATAGATGAGTGACCCATTCTAGCACTGGTTTATAGTTTATATTCGACCTCCTCTGTATTTCGGAAGGCACGTAAAGCTGTGGGACCCTATTAATGTCACTTTGTGATATCACTCGTGGAGTTGTAGAGAACGCAAGGAAGAAAACAAGATGAGTATCTACGTATCAGAAACACTTTTCCGATACATCTTAACCGTCCACATAAGAAATGAAAGAATGAAACGCTTAAACACGTCAGAGTTTAATCCGTGTCGTTTAGAGGACGTTTAATGAAATTAGCATAAAGAGAAGATAAGTATGTAATAACATATTATTATCGACTAAACGTTACTAACACTATTTATAAGGAAAATACAAACCTAATGACTGAGTTGACCTGTCTGAAGACACTCATAAACCTGACATTTCAATGTGACAATTGCATTTGTCATGCCTAGAAACCGCGCAATTTACCGAAGAGACAGAAACAACGACTGATTGTTTTTGATAATAAGTACATAGTTTACTTTTAAGATAACAATTATTGCATTGCTCAAATAATAATCTGTAATTTAAGTCAATTTAACGCAAGGTTATTTAAATAAATCTCACAAGCGAATGTTATTGAAATGTCTACCGGTGACTTCGTGAGACAGGTTTTTAGCTTCTTGGAGATATGATTATGATAGTAAATAACCCAAATATGTTTGTCTATTTGAGAATGTTCTTTAAAAGTCTGATATCGAAGATAATTTAGATGTTTTATGGATTTTTTTGCCTTAAACAATAGTAACAAATATAAATTGTATTAAAATTTGTTTCTGAAAAGTTGTTGACATCAGACTAAGAAAAAAGGTAAGCCCCAGAAAGAGGTAAAATAACAAAATGATTTTTTTTTTATCAAAGTTCTATATCAATAAAAATCAGAATACATTACAAATACTAAACTTGTACCAGCACTCAATGAACGAATAAACGTAACGAGGAAAATGATTGAGATATTGTACCTTGAGCAGACTGATGACTTGCTAATTATAGAAGTTAGTAATGTTCACTATTTTTTCTTCAAACAGCGATTTAAGAATACGTAATGATCTATCTAGTTCTATCTCAATTTCATTTTTCTATTTTCCGTCCAGGGGCTAGATCTTCCTTTTTATCTGTCCGATAACCGGTCAAATCCAGTACGGGTATGCGAGACCATTCTGTCCTAGCCACTATAGTCACTCGCTCTATATTGCCGTGAGTAGTATCCGCGTCCCTCTTCTCCTTTCCATCTACCTTTTTATCTTTTTACTCCATCTCTTATTCATTTCCTCCTATTTATCTAATTAGAAATAGCGCCACGCTTGCAATCCCTTTGGTCTGCAGCCAATTTGGCCAACACGTCCGGGTACCAATACCTCTCTCGCATGCACTTGTTGCTGAATTAAGATGTTCGTGCAGACAAGCGTTACATCTGCCAAAGCTGTTGGTCATAGCAAAGAACCAAACGAAGTTTGTTGAAATCTTCGGATTAAGTTTTATCCAATGTTTGAAGACGGAGTTTACGATAGATATTCTTTTTATAGCATACTTTTAAATACTATTTAATATTTGGAATGGCGATAGACTACCGGGTTAAGGACTCGAAGCAAAATTGTTACGGATGATAATGCACTCTTTAATCCGTCGAGCTGTATACTCTCATAATTACTAGAAAAATATTCGTTTTAAGAAGCTATTCACAGTTAAGACATTAAATTGCAAAATGAAGGACATCATACATAAAGATTCTGTTACTAAGGCTGTAGTAGATATTACATCAGACGTCGTCATGAAAAAAATATGTATGATAACTCTACCTTGTGTATTCTGATAATGCGAGTATTAACGGAAGTACATAATTACATGTAAAGTACTTTTTTTTGTCGGAGTTTTTGTTACAGAAAACTGTTTTTAAAATGAGGAAAATCCTTGAAGATTCAATAAGAAGACGCGATAAGCGACATGCTAAGATACAGTAGGTAAGATTTGAACGGGTTGTTAATCGCGGTGAAATAAGAATAGAGTAATCTGAGAAACTGACTAGAATGCTTTTTGGAAATTTTGTATGTTTGATCAAAGCAAATCATGACGCGCAGCTGCGCTAAAGTCTTGGACCCCGATCTTTCGAAGAATGTTGTTTTCATATTATGCCGACGACCAGGCAGAAGGCCTGCCAGGTCTGTTTGTCCATATAAAGAAACACGAATTACCAAAATGTATGTATTAATAATTCCAAACCACTGCACAAAATTGGATGATTACTTTTTGTTGGGTTCAATATTGTTAGGACAAGGTTTGTATAGTATGTTTGTTACGGGTAATTTTTGAAAATATTGGTAAATGTAACGGGAAAGGGAAACAAAGAGGAATAATATTATAGGACAATAGAAAAAAGTAAGGAACCCAACCCAGGGCAAGACAACGTGTGCCCGGTCCGCTAGTATAGAACAAAACATTATCTTTGCAAGAGGCCCCGTAGGAATGTAATTATTTATAAAAATAATGTGTTTCTGATTACAGATATTAAAATTATTATCAGTTAAAGACATAGCAATACGCATCGAGCGATTAGATAATATTCATACTGTTACAAAGATAAATAATAATTTGCCGGTACTGAACGTAAATATAGATAAGTCGAATTCTAGTTTTTGGAACGATGATGACACGTGAAAATTATGTTAATTGACGCAATATTGTTTTTTCGGAATCAAAATGACTCATAATTGACATAACGATACTGATATCCGCTAAAATTTAACTTTCAGGGAAGAATAGTGTTTGAGTAGTGTATGTATATATAGTTATGTCTATCTGGTTGCCTCCTGGTCATGCAGGTGTCCATGGGCGTCAGTAGGCACTTGCTACCTGGGCTAGGCTACTAGGC
Source organism: Charaxes varanes (assembly GCA_024363005.1). Taxonomy (NCBI): domain Eukaryota; kingdom Metazoa; phylum Arthropoda; class Insecta; order Lepidoptera; family Nymphalidae; genus Charaxes; species Charaxes varanes. The sequence continues at coordinate 162,382 of JANCMC010000015.1, forward strand.
TACCTGTTCGTTTGCCCCTTGTAAAATAAAAAAAGATACTTTTCGAAACTTTGCCCAGTCCTAATTATGTTTCTGCGTCCTGTCCTTTTGTCGGGTTATTTCATAGCTTCCTGGTGCCAATTGGAGCTGTTGCACTTTTCAACCGAATTTAAAAAAGGAGGAGGTTCTCAATTCGACTGCTTTAATATATTACTAGCTGTGCCCGCAGCTTCTTCCGCGTAAAATTTGATAAAAAAAAGATTCAATTTGTACCTTCCTCGATAAATGGGCTTTCTAAACACTAAAAGAATTTTTCAAATCGGACTAATTGGTCTTGAGATTAGGGCGTTCAAGAAAACAAACAAACTTTTCAGCTTTTCGAACCGTTCGAAGTCAAAGAGTCGAGTTTATTTAGAACGAAAATGTTCGTACTAGGCTCACAGGAGGCAACTCCTTTTCGTGTCACGATTTTAATCAATGCTGATGCAACCCACGTTGACACTATGAATGGTCAGCAGTGGGCCTAGTACCAATATGTACACCCTCAATAAAGATAGTCACATTAAATTCGAAAAAAGAATACGCGAAGTTTGCCATTTACGGATACT
>JANCMC010000015.1:363624-374974 GCA_024363005.1 Charaxes varanes
ATACCGCTTTGTAGCGAGATCATGTAGTAAACCCGGTAGATTCACGTTAGTAAAAAAGCCGAGTGTTGTAATAATTAGGAATTCCACTCACGGTTAATTTTTTAATCGCTTTTGTCACTTACATTATTCGTTAACCTTATAACACGAGCTCCATGACTTCGGGTACTGGGTCCTCATTCAGGAATTTTTATATTTTATTCTTCAGCTATCAGCTCTTTTAGCTTATTTTATTTCGTAGATAATTCAGGTTTACATCCGGATTTTCTTAATTGCCGTGACTAGTCACGGTATTATTCTTTAGCGTTGCTTTCTTAATGGTTAATTGTCCTCAGTCTACTGAAACTATCAAGAATTTTAACTACAGATATATCTCTTACAAAAAGCAGTAGCCAAACGTTTTGAAACCCAAGTAGTACAGGGCAAGCGTGTAATTGTGTACTAGAAACATTCATTAGAGGACTACTAACAACTCTGTCTGTTGCAATTTAACGTTTATATTTTCACGGTTAAGAGTTTTGTTTCCTAGACATTCATCTCTGCAAATCTTCGCAACTCAAAGCAATTATTTTACATTGCGATAGGTTTCGTCAAAACAGGTTTTGTACGACCGGATATGCAAATGACCTTATCTACGTAATATGCGAAAAATTTACTTAAGACGTCAATTTTCCTATATGACTATAAGAATAAAATTACAAAAGCAGTCATGAGGAATGCCGATAGAAGTGAATAGATTAATTTATTCTCCATCCAAACCTATCTATGGAGGTTTTCTCTTCAAAAACTAATCATCTATTACAGACTTATTCTATACGACTGGTTATACATTGTATGACCATTCATACAATAAACGCGTCGCTCTCTAACAGGACGGAGTTTAGAAGGCTCCCTGGCGTATTGGAATAAGTTATAATGTACGTCACGAACTGGCACAGAGCGCCATAGTTTGTAGCTTTCTACAATGTATAGCCCCGAGGTTTGAGTTTCTGTGTGCAATATGGATTTATTTATACCTATATTCTGTAATATAATGATAGTGTAGGTTTTATATCGGATGCAGGATTTTATTTCTATTGGATATTTCACAAGCGTTGCAGCAGTTACAGGGCCTCATAAATGCATACAAGTCGACTCATCATCGCAAGGTTGAAACTATGGTTCTACAATCATAAATAAGCCATACCAAAGAGAAGCGTTTCCTTTCTGGCAAAACCATCACATCAAACTCATCCGAAAAGTTTTGGTAATAACCCGGAAAACTACCATAAACAATTTTAACCGTCTCTTTGTCAAGTTTCGTCATTCTTGCAGATGCACAGTAATTTGGCCGTAGACACGTCTATGTTGTCATGAATACATATGGGTAACGGGTAATATCTTCTTTGAGCAACGACCATAAAATGGCTGTGTACGTGTAGTCAAAATACGCTGTCATTTTCTCGAGTTCAGAAAAGTAAAGGTCTACTGGTATTGGCATAAAAACTCGGTGTATATATACCTTAATACGAACGAAGCCACGAACAAAAGCCAGTTGCTTACAACTTCAGTATAGTACGAGACCAACAATGCTGTGAATTGTTTGAGAGTGTGAACTTTGGAGCGCTGTTAAAGTTACCTCTGCGAAGTCCTTGGGCGTAACTTATAACAATTAACGTATGCGGAGTTTAATTTAATGTTTCTTTGTCGTAACTGTTTCTTGAATAGATCAGTTAAAGATATAATTGAATGCCAGTAATAGAAGACAAGTAATGTCATATTTTTAGGCCTTGATACTTCAGTCTGGGAGAAATAGTATTATGGATATTATGGGTTTTGAACAAGACAGATATGGGTATGTTTACTCATCTTCTTGCCCATCCAACATCTAGGGATGCTTTGACATTGTTCAAGCACATAAGGTCCATTTGATTTCATTCAAATGCAATATATGTTTTAACTTTTTGTTCAAATGTGTATGTTTAAATACGAGGCAGGCATATACGTAAATGTATAAAGACCTATAAACAAATAAAGAAAAAAAAAGGCCTTGATACCTCAAAAAAAATTCAAAGTCCTTTAGGTTATTGTCGTGTCTTTAATCTCTCTTTTTTCTCCCATTCAGCTACGTCTAGTATTTTATTTCTCCGTCCAACTAAACCATAGTGAGAGGGAGAAAAAAATATTGAAAGGTATTCCTGTGTTAGACATACATGAAAAACATTCCTATTTTGCTTTAAAATATATCTCATTGCGTTATTCCTGCACTTCACACTCCTTAGTCCCTTGCGTTTTTCTTTCACCTAGCAAATATATAGTGGCAGTCTTCATTCGTATATTCATGACTTTAAAAGGCATTCGAGTATTGGGACCAATATAAAGAGCGCCTCGGGGAATATCCGTGCGCTTTCTATCACTCATGGTCACTTATGTTCGTCTACTTTGCGATTCTTTCATCGTACGGAAGATTTACAAGAAGGCCATACCCTTATATGTTCTGTTTCTTTCAGGATACGTTTACAATCTTTAAATCACTAACATACGTTTATTTTTATAAATCGTAAAGACATCCTAAAGCATTGATCGACGAAGTATTGGTGCATTATATCCTTTTGGGTTCGTATTTTGTCCATTCAAGTTCCTTATCGCACCTGCATGTTTTTATGTTAATGGAAAGGTATAAAATGTTTAACAAATAGATTTAAAACATCCCCTGTGTATGCGATAATTTTAACTCGAAGCTATGAGGAAAGTTTAAATTTAGTGTACAAAACTGGACGTGGTTAATAAAATTTAAAAACTCTAAATCCGAATACAACACACACAGCATTCCTACTTCTAACTTGTATTAAGATGACTGAAAATCAGGAAATCTTCATTCTTTCTCATTCCTTATCACCTTTGACGAGGAGCAACACCAAAGTGCTGGTCAGCTTTATAACAAGACCCAGTTGCATGAACAATAGTGACCCAAATACATCACCAACTAAGCAGTCAATATAAGCTGACGCCTCGACATTATAAAGTTAAAAAGGACAGCTATTGATTTAATTTGCATGCCTGAAAACGCTGGGAGACGGAGAGCCCTGGAGCACATCAATGGATTGTCAGCTGACAGCGACACGTTCTAATAGAAAATTTTCATATTCATAAGGACGTTGGAGAATTTGCATATAAAACGAGCAACTCGTCTCCCCCATCCAGAGCTGGTTAGCGGTGCCTTTTTTCTATTTTATCTCTCCTGAATGTCATTTGCAAACAAACAGGATTGAAGCAACTTAACTGTTTGATCTCCCTGTGCGCTGAGCAGAAATATTATTGCATAGACCATAGCTTTTTAATAAACAAATACGGATATTTCTAATGATTTTTTTGTTAAGGTAAACGATGTTTATACCTAACATTTGCTTTTCGATAAGCGTGTTAGAATTGTAGACTTCATTATTACTTAAAAACGGGTTATCTGCTAATAAAATAATTCACGTAAACAATAAAGGTTTAGTTGTAAATTAAGTCTTAATGAAAAGAGTAAACTGGAATTCACTACGTACCCAGTAGGTAGATCATAGATTCCGCTGGCCTATGGTGGTACCTACTTTTTGCATAATCTTTACGTTTACTCGAAGAAAAATCGTGTACCAAATATTCTCTCCAGGTTTTTTAAAGACTTGTCCGTCTTTGTACTGTCCCAATATTTTCCCAAGGCAAAGGCCTCTCCCCTCTCAAACCATTCCTTCCTGTACTAGGCTATTTGAATCCACATCTTTAGCGCAAAGACATCCAAGTGATCTCGCGATCTCCATATAATATCTAAAGCAAATTTAAACTATTTTGTAATGTGCTTCTTTTACTAAGTAGACATGTTTAATCGGCTTCAAAAAATTTGATAATGTATTTTAAATGTCGAAGAAATTTTCGTAATTTCCTTGCGTAAAAAGAATGTTCACTCCATTCAGACGTGTTTTTTGATCAAACTTTTCTAGTTTACCTTTGAAGATTGCGCAAAATATTTTCTCACCTTTTCATTTCATCAAACGCTGGAATAAGTTAGATTACTTTATTTACACTTGAACTTTGTCTCCTCTCCATCGCGACAGTACATTCCAAGTCATATATATATGTATATATATATTTATTTATTTTGGTTTCATAAGTATAGGTCTAGCATTATCCTGGTGAGAGGATGTGGCCGTGGAGCGAGTTAAGAAGACCGACTGCCGTCTGTCGTCATGCCCGGAACCCCCACAATCGCTACAATATCACGACTGATATCACTCACTAACACTAAGCGGGACCTACTGTTTTATGTGCCATTCGAAACTCGGATGAGGTCGGATGTTTGAAAAATCAGTGTTAGAATGGGCCATTCATATATCACCTGGCTGCGATAAGAACTGTCAACTTGGCGATCGATGCAAATGCCGGCCACTGATTTATCTACGATTTCCTCATATAGTGATAAAAAAATTAAATAATAATGGGCTGTATGCTTGATGTAAAGAAGTTGTTCGATGCTAAATTAAGTTATTTGCTGAAGAGTTAAAAACTGCAATTCACCAAAGCACTTTAAAAGGAAAAATCATTAAAGAAGCTACAATGTTTGAAGGTACCCAAACATTTAAACTAAGAGCGCGGTACAAAGCATATACGAGGAAAAAATAATAGAAAAGCTGAAACAATGTGGATGTTCAGTTAACGTGTACGTTAGATGCGGTCGGTGCAGCTGTCGTTGGCACGCTCGACTTGAAATTGAAATGAATTGTTTGTACAGTCGACTCGAGCACTAGTTTGTGTGCGGTTTGCTCTTACACGCTGGAATTGGATCTCATTCGAATGAGATGTCCCTTCACGATTGCTGGCCTTTGCTCAATTGTTCGCTTTTATCATATTTTGATTTTCTTCTATGTTTTTAATGAACGTATCTTATAAAAATTGTATATTTGTCGCAGCACTCGAGCTATGTGCTGAAATTGGATATCGATTGACATGTGCTTCTGCGTTTTTTTGGTTGTCAAGTCAGTTTGTCATATTTTGTCTACCTTTGTTTCAATTTGGCTTAAAAAGATCAATATTTTGGCTTAAAATTATGGATGTTTTATATTTTACATCAGTATGAGCATTTGTAAATTTTGCAACTGCTGCCAGTATACACGGTTTTGACGTTGTTTAAAGGGAACTGTGTTTAATCTACCCGCATAGTTGTGCGAGTTTATGTTGACATTATTTAGTATTATTTACGGTTTTGCTTGAGTTGAGTCCTGAAAAGGCGCTATCGTTTTGTAGGTTGAATTGGGCTGATTCTTAATTTGAATTTATGGTTAGTGTAAGTGGTAGACTGGCTGATAAGAAGTTATTGTCATATGATACGAGACATGTAAAATATAACTTATTTAAAGTTAATGCTTTTTTGAATATTTTCAATTGAATGGTCTCATAACTTAGTTCGCAAAACTGTATGTATATTACAAATTTTTATGAGAATAGTTAAGTCATTATCAAATTTATTTTTCACACTTAATGACGAGGACATATCCGACATCCGAATCTTTCATTTTCATCTTCCTCATATTATATTCATCTACGTTCCATTCGACATCAGTATGTCCGTTTTTCATAGCAGACCTAACACTCGTCGAAAACAAACGCCAAGTTTAATATTTATGTAATTGCATTTTGGTGTGTGTTTAAGCATAGCGCATACTAACCAGTATGAGTCGACAGCGCGAGCAATTCATTTTAATTTTAACCCCGGGCTTGCGGCTGCCAACTGTAGGCACTGACGCTTGCTAAGTGTACCCACGGTGTTTTCATCAGTCTAGCTGCATTGTTTGTGAGGTTGCGGTATTTAATATTCCTGCCGCTTTAGGTTTTATATCTTAACGTGAATGTAATTTTAATCTTCTTCTATATTAGCGTTATCCCGGTGTAGTACCAGGTTCCGCTTGAATTGCAGAGGATGTAGCTGTGGGGCGAGTTAAGACGACCGACTACCGTATAACGTCATCCCCGGTAGTCCCACATTTCTTACAAACTCACGACTAATATCACTCACTGACACTAATCGAGTCCGACTGTTTTACGTGTCTTCCGAAAAACGGAGAAGGTCAAATGTTTGAAAAATCAATGTTAGAATGAGTCACCCATCTAACACCCGGTGGCAGCAAATTAAACAAGCGATCGACTCAAATGCACACCATTTCGTAGTTTATACAAGTTTATGGAGCCAAATAGCCAATGGTATTCAATCACGCGTTTTTGTCCCTATCCCCTCCGCCCCAAGGTCTGGTAACCTTACTCGCCGCGTCCAATGCATTCCCGCGTCTCCGCCAGGCAATTGATGTACAGCATAAGGTTTCAGTTTGTTGGAACCCAACATAATAATCAACCGATGGTCTTTTCGCCGTATCAGAGGTCCTCAAATAAACAGATTATTTTAGTCTTTGACCCCAAATGCCACCCGTAGCATAATCTTTACGTTCAATTGGAGGGGAAACGGAATAGCTACACCAAAAAGTATTCTTAGTTGTCTTTAAATAAATTTTAAGTAAAGATACCTTTTTAAAAAGCTTTTATTTAAATGTATCCCACTAAAGTGTTTTCCACTTTTATATGTGCAAAATTTAAGCTCAATCGATTTGAGATATCAGCTCCAAAATTGAGTTGTATATTCCACCCGAACAAACATACTTTGCAAGTTAAATAAAAGCTTTTAAAAACATAACACCAAGAAAATAAAATGATTAAAATAATTTGTAATTACGAAGTATATATACAAATCCAAGCTAAATAGGTTCGCTACACCGATGTAGATGGCACCGACTTCAACTCATCAGTAGGTGTCTAGCACATCGTATGTAAATGCAAATTATTTTTTATGCATTTTAGGTTATTGGTGTTTTTTGAAGATGGTTTTCGTTTTGTTTAAAAATAACTTATTTTAACATTTGTAGTGGAAAGTAAACGAAGATATCATCAGTGTACATATAACAATGTATGTAAATTTTTAGATTTTGTCGATTTCTCAAAACCCCTGAAAAATTGTCGTCCAAAAAATAGTTATCAATATCGAATTCAGAAATGACGGAGCAATCAGGAGTTGCCAGCTTCGCTATTTACGAACGGTTACACATTAGGGACTTACAAGCATACTCATTTCTCAAAGGCCGGCAACGCATCTGCGATCCCTCCGGTGTTGCAGTTGTTCATGGGCGTCACTTAGGTGTTATAGTCACTTAAGTGAATACCAGCTGCTCGTTGGCCCCTTGTTATTTAAAAAAAAATCGCATACAACACATATAAAAAGACAGTATACAATCGAATTGAGAACCGACTCCATTCTTTGAAGTTGGTCAAAATTGGTCACACAAAAGGAATCGGCTGGTATTGATTACGGGGAAAAGGCCACCCGTATCGTGTTACCATTACTAATGGTCTTCCTGCCATTACTGCTTCCAATGTCCATCATTAATGTTTTTTTGATAGGTACACGAAGCCGAGGAAATTACGAAAATAACACCGTAATGTTGTCAATTTGTAGCTTTGTTTATAAAGTATCCTTTTGCCCCGAGGTTTTTCTATCGCTCTTAAAAAATGCACGTGCTTTTAATGATAATTGGTTGAACAGTTAAAGTGTTAAACAATAGGAAACGGTATTTTACGAGCTCAAGGAGGAAGAATAAAAAGTGACCAGATCAGTGCTGTTACCTGGACTGGACTTTTATAGATATTTCGAGACACTTATTTTCAACTAAACGCTTCCTGAATCTTGCTAGTAAGCAACGACCATTTTACCTACATCTTTCCTAAGTTTTACTACGAAGCAATATTGATTCTCAACTTAACCGGTAAACATTCCATGAACCTTGCTAGAAAGCAACACTGACATAACTAATCCCACTTCCAGAATGTTGCTGGAAGGCAAACTAATTCTTAACCAAGCATAGCTAAAAGTGTAAGCTAAAAATTTACTACCTGAGCATAAAGCATAGCTAAATCTTTACTGTGTACAAAAAGAATTAACATTTGTACAGGTAACGGTCGCGAGTCCGCAGCATTGTATCGTGGCATCGAAACTCATGATTCAGTGCCCGATCAAGATGGAATCATTGAAATATGTATTTTACGATATTAGTCGCGGTCGCAGCACGCGCGCGGGTCGTGTGAAAAATCTTATTGCTCGACTACAATGCTGCTCGTGACCGCGGATGCGATTCTGTGTACAGATTGTGTACTGACATAACTCTTTGATATTTATTATTTCGATACGGGAATACTTTATAGAGGTTTAAATAAATTATTGCTCCAGTTGTATTTTGACTTTCATTTGCTTCTAATGGAACGAACCGAATAACTGACTCTGCTAGTGTATGTAATTCAGGCGGCAATGGTATAATAATAACGATAGAAATTGATGCTATTATTGAATAATCATCAGAAATCTTTTGACTTTGTGCTCTTAGCGCCTCGTATCTTATCTAAGACATCGTATTATTAGTACATATCTCGTTATTCAAAGCTTGATCAAAATGTTTTCTTTCACCTGGAAAATGCTATTACGCACCCCATCCGAGACTGAACTCCTATACAAGAAACAGTCTCGGCTGGAAGTGTAGGTCTCACTGGCCAATGCCGGAGTTCCCACTAAAAATCAGGGTCCACCCTCCTCACCACAGTGGGGCGTCCAAGGAATACTTTTCATATTCAACCACGACCCTTTAGCAATAGCCTCCCTTTGGCCGACTTCCCCTTATGTTGAATACGTCCTGAGGTTCTCCTATACTGTGGTGGAAGAGGGCGACTTGCAGAACGCCTCTTTTCTTGCTTCGGCTCTCCAGGTTGGACTGGGTTCTTTCGCTATTGCTGCGCTGCCAGAACTATTGTAATATTATGAATATTAGTTTTATAAAGTCCCCCTAAATGGACGTACCCATTGAGAGGATTTGTGGTAGTTATTTAAAGCACATACTGATTAAGCTATAATTGTATAGGCAAAGGGAGTTCTCTTAGCAGCAAGTAAAGTGCCAGCTCCGAGGAGTGGATGCTCATCGGCGTTGGCGATAGCGCCAAACATCACAAGTGGTACGTGCCAAACACTAACTGCGCCAATTGAGACCAAAACGATGACCCCGTGTGTTTATAACTGTATACTTTGTATGCATAGCAAAAAAAATTTCGCTTGGAAACCAAGCCTTTAATCATGTAATTTCTTTGTTATTTTTCGAAAGATAAGTATTTTAGTCATCATATTTGAAAATTTAAAAATCTGTGACAATACTACATAACCAAGAACGACTGGACTAGACGAAAACGTCGTTCTTGCTTATGTAGTACTGCCATTAATGCTCCAAAGTACAGATCCTGTGAAGGAACAATTTTTTAAATTCGAAATAGGTTTAACTTCTTCTTAGTTATATGCGAATCATATTAGCATCCCAAAATACACACGTCCAGAAATCTAAAATAGTCGCACCATAAATCGCTTTGAACTTAAAGATTTACATTCGCCCGGAGCTAGAAAATTCACACGACGCGAAATGGAAATTGACAATCGTTTAGAAGCTGGCTACTTTGTATTCGAAAAAGGCGATTTCTTTGAGGTTAGTCAATACGAGCGCGGGGATACGGTGCAGCATCGCCCAGCTCCGTCGACCCAATATTACGAATAAAATATTATACTAGGAATATTACCGTAGACAAATGTACGTACATATATTGCGCGCTCTATCGCTGAGCTGGGCGAAACCTGAAACTAGAAAATTCTCATAAAGAGAAATGGAAATAGACAGTCGCTTAGAAGCTAGCTAGTTTGTATTCGGATTCGGCTGCTAGTTTGCATATATATTATGGCCGGACGGTGTTGACGGCTACGGTGCTATGGCGGGCTGGAAGGTCCATTTCGATTATAAGTACGAGTTATTGCTACGATTGGTAAAAAAAACTATTTCATTTAATATTATCATTGCCAATAAGACTTCATTCAGATCGAGGCAATCCATCTGAGTGTAAATGTTGTGCTAATCTGGTTAAAAGTGCCCACACCGTCTACTTCCTGGCGGCATATCTGAGTTGCACTCTTTTACACCAGCAGCAGTGGCTTGGTTGAGGTATCTGACCTTGAAATTGTGATCCATGCAGGATGGCATACGTAATGATGAAGATGATCTGATTAAAATGTGAAATGAAACGCTTCTTATACCTCTTTTTCACATGAGATCGGCGTGAAGTGGCGGCAATGTTGTCACGTCAAGTGATGGTATTGTCGTCGCGTTTCGTTCGGTTTGTGAGATTTCCCAGTTGCCTAAACTAGTCATTAAAGGCTGGCAACGCATCTGCTAGCCTCCTGGTTGTGCAGATGTCCATGGACGTCGGTAGGCACTTAGCTGCCTGATGCCTGCTCGTTTGCCCCTTGTAACAGAAAAAAAGAGAAAACGGGACGACACTGGTACGGAACAAATTTTTGCGATAGCTACATCTCTATTTTATTCAATGATCTGTGGATGCAGATTCGATGTTACGTATAGAATATTACACTGGTAATATTGCTGTATATAAATGTACACGTATATGTCGCGCACCGTCGCGCTCGATGCATCTCAAAAGGTTCTCGTTAAAACTTATTTGAATTCTTACGAATCCCAGTAGCGTTATGTGTGTTCATTTTGAACCTAACTTTGACCTGTTTAAATAGAAATATCATGAAAAAAACGTTTAGTCTAGTTTATATACAGTCTATTAATGTTGTAACAAATCTATTATCGATCTTTATAAGGGGGTACCAGTAAAGCAAAAGTATATATACTTCTCATTAGAAAAATCCAGACAATGCCGGTTTTTTTTGACAAATATTCCTAAATATACACATAATTCTGACAATCCTTTAACTTTTCTATCATTATTATCGTTTTGATTTTTATTTTTTTAAGTTTATTCTAATTCGAATTTATTTTCGAATTAATTAACATTTAACATCAGGTCTTATTGCAGTCAAGTTCTAGCTTATCGTTCATAAAAGACTCAATCCTTATCAACGTGGAGCTATTGAGTTTTATATATCTTATACCGTTTATTTTTAGAGTATGCAATCAATATAATAAAAAAAAATCTCATATTGACCCATTTACATGATCGTATGGTAAATTTAAGAAACTAATCTTAAAATGCTTGTAATCTTTTTAATATAGTACTAGCGGATCCGGCAGACGATGTCCTGCCCGAACGTTAGTCTACTTACTATTTACTTCTATTATCCTATATCATCCCCGTTCCCATTCCCGTTCTCGACACCATCCGCGTCCCCATTCCCCGTTCCGGTATTATTAGAAATAACGAATGACTACGTATAGTTTCTGCTTTTTGCAGCGGTAATAAAGTGCAA
>JANCMC010000015.1:394349-405442 GCA_024363005.1 Charaxes varanes
ATAATATTGTGTTACATATATTTGCATAGTAAGTAAATATAACGCACTGCAAATGATTTTTTATTCAAACGATGCATGGAGACTTTAATAGGGAGTAACATCTCTGTATATTAAAAATGTTCGTCGTCGAATGCGCAAATAAAGGGTGGCGCCACGTTAGAATCAGAGAGAATTTTAAAGTTTGTTATCGGCCAATTCATTGCTAAATTCTTTGTACTGTTATTTGTTTTATACTTCTGGACACTTTTTCAACTTTTCTCCCATAAGAGACGTTACTCCTTATTAAAGTCTCCATGGAACGAGAGCTAAACAAGCTTAAGCGACATCTTAAAAATAAATATGGCAGACCTAACGACTTTTAGCGCTCATATTTAAATAAAAAGTCATTTTCAGTACGTGTACGGTGCGTTGATAGCGTATAATCATATTTTTAACATGATTAAAAACATATACTAATGAATAAATAACAATAATATTCCGAGTAATAACGTTGTATTTTTGCAAATTGAGTTTTAGTTTTATTTTAAACATTTAAGAAGGACGGTGTATTTATAATTAAATTAAAGTAACGTGTCTCGTTCGAGATTTATTTATACTTTCATAATAGCTTTAAAATTCAGTGTCTTATTTCGGTTATACGAGACAATGAATTTGAATTTCATTATATATGCAATTTATTTCATGCAGAATAGAATTTGGACGAATTTGCGCGTATAGTTAAGAGTTATCAAATATTTTGTGACGTGAAAACATCTTTTAAATCAATAAACGCTGGTTGCACGCACGAAAAAACATGACTCATTGTCAAGTTCCGCCTGAGCCAACCGTGAATGCGAGAGCGTGGAATAAGCAATACAGAAGCACGATCGGCCTAAGCGTTCGGCGTCATCACGTAAATTTAACGTCCGTAAACCGACTTTACAGACAACGATTTTTTTTATTTTATTTATAAAAAAATGAAAAATTGGATAAAGTACAAAGCAAATTATTTATAATATGTTTCGCATGTACGGATTATAACCTTTGCGTAGAAAAAAAAACCTCTAGAATTATGAAGTTATTAGAGCAGGTATGTTTTATATTTAGAACGAGTTTGAGCATAGATTATTTAAATATTAATTTTGAGTTCATTAAATTTTTTCTCGAACGAGAGTAAACGGTTTTGGCTTAGTCAGTGATAACATAATAGTACAGTACTAAAACAAATTTGCGTTCAGGAATTAGGAGATCGTTTTATAATTAATGATTTCGAAAGTCCTACACTTTCCAACGATTGAAGATAAATAACTTTATAATATTATACAATTTATGAATACAATGTACATTACTTAAGCACAGCCAAAACGGGTTTCTTAATAGGTACGATTTAACTATAAATATAATATTTCGATAAGGTATGTATATATTTACCAAAAGTTGACTCTTTGGTCCGCTTTTTTGATAAGCAAAAGGCAAAGCATCGTCGACGCGATAATAAAATTTAACATTTTGTATCATTTTGGAATAAAAAGCTTAGGTTCTAAAGCAGTCTAATATAAAATGGACAAATATAGGAATCACTGATGCAGTGCGCAGTTGGTTCAAAAGACGGAAATGAAGAATATCATAAAATAGTTCAGGATGACTGATGATTTGGGCGTTTTACGTGGTCATTTACGTTTTGTCAGATTACAAAATGTTTTATTTGTATCTGGCAGACATAATAATGAAATATATTACTGTTATATAAAAAAGTCCCTTAGGCAAGTAAACTCTGACTAAATTCAGCCCAGTTGTGAGAAAGATATTTTAGAGAGTAGGGCGTGAACGTTTCTCGATTGATTATTTTAGCTTACTTTCGAAACCGAATGTCAAACGAAACCTTCATGGTACCGTTTTCTATGATCTACTCGTTCATAACTGCTAGTACGAAAGAAATTGGAACTTGCACTATCGACACTTGATGTTACAATGAAGCAAGGACTCATTCGTACGAGAGCTTCTTTTTTACCGCGCGTTAAGAAAACGTTTAAATAGAACTTATGGATTCCCAAGTTTTGTTCATACGGCGGCGCATTTGTAACGTGACTCTTTTTTATGGAGCTATGTTCTAGTTCATATACATATATACGATATATTATCATATCGAGGTTCGGTTTCGAGAATTAAGAGGAAAAAGAGTTAAGTCACTTTTATATTCGAAAGGAAACGTCAAATGAAGGTTTGTACTTCCATTTTATACGATACATGCGAGTTCTGATTTCATTCGAGCTTGCAATATTTAGCAACTAAGTTGTGTAAAACGGTAGCATTAATGTTTCATTTCAGGTTAGGTTTCGAAAATAAAAGTAAGTAAAACTATCGAGAATGCTCGTACTAGGCCCTCCGAGTATTTTCCTTCTGTACGCCATGTCATAGTCCTAAGCACCTACCGTAAGAGACCGCATAATAAATTAAGAATCAAATATTAATTCAATACTATTTTATTAAAAAATACAACTATAATAATACGAAATACGAACATATTCTTCTGTTAATGCATTATTGGGAAAGGTACGATTCAAATAGCAAAAAAAAAATATTTAGCAAAAACTATATATGTGGGGCTGAAATTGCTATATCGTATTTTTGTAGCGATAACCCGATACATATCTCCTACCTTAAGGCGCATACTATTATGCAGATTCGTTACTGACATAAAAATGTATATATTTAGGATTGAAGGCACACTTACATCTACATCCCTTAATATAAGCTTTTTGAGCTTACGGCGTTTTAGCGTTTTATAAATCATATACGTGAAATATAAATGTATTATATAGATTAGATGTTGTTAGGAAGAAAATGAGTGTGGAAATTAATATATCATCTTTTGTCACTACATTTTTGCTCTCTTACCAAGCTCACTAAATTACAAATTAAGTTTTTATATATTTACAAATAGGGTTCCTTTTGCAGTTGTTTAATACTAATCAGGCAAACAATGTACGTGAACTTAAAGAAGTAATAAAAGGCATTTTCACGGTATACGTAAACAATTACAAACAAATACACCTTAACTACGAAAACAACGCGTAACTCTGTGGTGATTAACACTAAAAAGTATCTATTTGAGCGTTATTCTCTAAATCTAACTCACTGGTAACATTTGTTTCGAACTTAAAAATAATAAACTCATCGAGTTCAATGATGACAGAGATAACACTCCTAGAAGCGATATATTTTGTAGATATAGGTGGTATCGTAACAACGATGTGATGCATAAATATATATATCATTTAACGTGATTTCTACTAATATATATGATATATATAAAATCTACAGTTACAATTTATCTTACAGTTATTTAGGGAGGTTCACTACAGCTGGATGGCCGTAAGATTTGAAACAGATTTTTCAGTTTTCACAAAACAGTTAAATAACATTTTTTTTCTCACGCTGAAAATATTCGCATTCTTACGGTATTCTTATATTGCAAAACCTATTTCAAATCCCCAGAGGGTTAGATATTATTAAGTTCACCGTAATATTGTGTTCACAAAAATTAACAAGTCTTCTCTGTCTTATCACTCTTAAGTCTATGACACTTAACTATACGCTGAATAGATACAATCACAATTACTTTAGTTGAATGAAATCCATCAAAAATATCAGATCTTGTGAGATTTTACCTAGTAAATAGCTGTGGAATTTATACGAGATACAAAATAGGAAGCTGCTACAGTTTTTGAACGCACGTAAAGCGGCCCGCGGGACGTCGGCGGCATTAAGAGAAGGCCTTATAGTGGATGAAGAAGAAGATTAGAAAGACGGCGTACGCAGTGGGGAACGTGAAGCGGGCTATGACGTCAATGGTCTTGGCCACCCGGATCGGATGAGGAGGCTCCTTTTTCCGGACCTGAACGAAACATGGCTGAAAGAGATTATTTCGCAAGTGAATGATGATGGCGAACAGAAAATACAACAAATAACTACGTTTTGACTGTAGAAAAATGAAAAACTAAGAAGATATCGAGTGACAATAGAGTTTCTACGAGTTGACATAGTTGACACAAAACTGTTTTTAAGCCAGCAACTTATACTTACAAGTAAATTTATAAAAAGTTTGTTAAGCCGTTTCCACATATTTATTAAAAATAAATTTCAAACCGAATGGTGTATTTGTGTAAATTATCAAAACTCGTACCAGAGATCCAGAGCTAAAGCCAAAATAAATTTCTACTGTATAAGATAATTATCAATGCCTTCATCCCAATTTAAATAATATAGATTACTTTCTATTTCAATTTAATAAATTGCATTTGCAAGACTGTTTTCTATGTCATATAAAATAATTAAAAAAAAACCAAGATTAAAAAAAACTGACAGTTTTCGTCACGTTTAGAAAAAGGGCAATCTAGGCTTTATATCGTTAGGTTATTGTACAAAAAAAAAAAGATTCCAAGAAAAGGACGTGATCACCTGCAGGTGATGACTGAACATAAAGATACTGATAATTTTCTAAATAGGGCATGCATATTTTTGCTAAGATATCTGTAAATCGTACGTAGAACATAAAAGTATATGTAATAAGTGTAAAAAAATGTAAATATCTACGTCTAGAACTGTTGATTAATCTATATTGTATGTGAAATAATTTACCTCAGATACACCACCGTTGTTAGTCGTGTGAGTACAAGAACCTGCGGCACCAGCGCATGTTGTGCATGTGACCAGATCAGCCGCGCCCGCAGACTCTCTCTTTTTATCTCCCTGTTATAAATTGTTATATATTAAATACACGTCCTTCAATTCGAAACAAATTTTAAAATTCCGAAAATAATGGCTTGGAATCTATCATAACTAATCACTACCGATGTCAAACTATTTAAAAAAGAATGGCGCTGAAATGTTATGGCGCGAAAGTTACTCTAGATGCAAGGATGGTTATACAAAAAAAAAACTATAGGCTACTTACAGGCTGTAGCGATCCGCAGTGGCATTAAAGAAAAAATATGCGTTAGATTTCGTGATAACAGATCTGAGATGGTATGATGTTTAGCAGAATGTGTTTTGGGCGTTTTGACATCACTTACAGCGGCGCTAGTCTCCGGCTGGGGCGTTTCAGATTTTGCCCAATGTAGGAATGCGATCGCCTCCTATGTGGATGAACATTATTTACTTTAGCCGAAGCGTACAACGTGAGTTTATAAACGTGACTTGCGAAGCGTAAATACTTGATGGTAACTAAAGGAAGCGTCATCTTAAATATACCACCTGCATATATGTATGTATTCGTTTGGGATTAAATCATTAAGAAACAATTTCCATACATAGGCTGCGGACGTAAATTTCTTATGGAAAGAGATCAAGTCTTAAACAAAAGCGAATTGTATATGAGTGGTATCCAGTCGCGTCAAATTTGACACGCTAATTTTTAATTGTACATAATTTTATATAATGTTGAACTTACAAATATTACGATACTTTAAAAATATACACCTGTCCTGATGTTTTATCGTTTTAATCGACTATTTAGATATAAAGAAAATTAAACGCCATCAAATACAAAGTTAAGACGAGACAATGAAAGAGCTCCATGTAACTAGTGTCTACACGACTAACAAAATGTGTATGATACAGTATTAAATACGATAGAGTTTGAGGCACTTTCAAATTAGTCACTTCAACTTGCTATGCATTACGGCTGTTAACATCTGATGTCTACGGCATGCGTACTCGAATGAATCCGTGCTGTGGTTCCTAGACTGTTATATTTCTTTTGTTTTTTTTTTTCGACTTTTGCAAGGGCTTATCGATTCGGCCGAATTTGAAAAAATAAAACGGCTGAATGTTAATCGTTTTCAAATGAATATAAATAATGGGAAGATTGTAATGTCAACAGATTTTTGATATTTCAACATTTTCATCGTAGACTAATTTTGATGATTCTTTATTGGATGAAAATAATGTACCGTCATAGAACAACAAGTTCAAATTTGACATATTTATAATAACTATCTACGTAGCAAGTTTGTTTTACATAATTTTGTTTGCCGAAAGGAGGAATTCACAATGCCAATTAAATATTTTGAATAAATTGGTACTCAGAAAGTTGGATTATATTTAAAAATAGTTGACACCAAGAAATATAACAGTTTATATCAGGAATGTGCCAATGAAAATGGCGAATGTTCTTACCAAAGGGCTGGCCAGTATAATGCCAATTCTGCTCAGAACGGCGGGTAGTCGCTGCGAACACATTATACACAAATTTGTTCACTTGTGGCTAATGGTCTACTCGAGTGCAAAAGTGAACACAGACTAGATTGATGTGGCCACAATCAACGACTATAGAACACTGACACATTCAAATTTATACAGTTTATTTTTTTTTATTAATTAATAGATAACTAAATTCTTTGCAATGTTTTCAATTTTTTATTATCATAATCGCTTGAAATTTTGAAACGAAATGAGAAAAAATAATGATCGCCTATGGCCACACAAAATAGTCTTGGGATTGATGATCGGAATATTAATAAAAGAATTAGTGTAATTTTAATATACATGCAACGGTTATTAAAAAAAAAGTCATGCTAAAAAGAAGGATTTCTTAAGATTCATGATAGCCCATTCATGCTACGATTGTGGTAACAAAAAGTTTTGAAAGAAAACATTGCAAAGAGCGAGGATAAAAATGTATTCTTTTTTCACACTAAGGACATATTCGCTATGTTATTATTAAAAAAGTTTTGCTAGTGAATTATTAAACGTAAAATTGTGTGAACGTATAATAAACGCTTCAAATGGTCATTTTAAAGTTTTGCTGTTTTTAATACAATATTAACAAGAACAGATATTATTTAAATGAAGGGGTCAATATAAGTAGAAAGGTAAAGGGAATTAATAATGATATCATAATGTTAAGATGGTAGTTGTTTTATTGTCTATCTTATTTATTGTAATTACTTAATAAAAGCTTTAGTTCTAAATCAGCTTTAGTGTTTTATGTTTGGAATAATTGACGCATATAGAGCCAATTACCACAGAGAAAAATAACAGTTGCGAAATGTTTCTAAAATAGCGTTTGTCAGTGTTACATTGCTATTATTTTAAAAAACGAATTCTACAGATAAAAGCAATAATAGTTTTTAGGAACAAGTATTCTGTATATTTTTGTAAAACTATTTATAAATAACTCATATTTTAATTATTCTAATTTTCTATTTCAATAGGGGCCTAGAAGAAAAGTTACCATTGCTAAGTATCTAATAGTTATGGCAAGAATATTTAAAATACCTAATAGTATTCTACTAACGAAAATGCTGATTATTATTTTCTTAGTAGTAGAAGCTAACCAACGATAATGATTACACTTAACACTTTACAATTTTTATTTACATATTAAATTTTTACCAACACGTTTCAAGCGAACAGACTTTTTTTTTTCAATTGTTTTTTAATGTCGTTTGCAAAGACCGATTTAAACTTCAATCAGTATAGTACAGAGTAAAAAGTAACCACAGCTAACAGTTGATTTTTTTCGGATTGCATAGATATAGAAAAACTTTGTCATAGTGTTGAAATAAAATTTTGATTAGCAAAAAATTGTTAAGAATTTTGACCAGATTTCTTGAAGTGTAAATAGATCTTTGGGTGCAATTTATCACGATAAAGCATTGCTATAACATGACTCACACTCGAAACGAAAACAAAACACATAAATAGTGTAAAGTCGAAAAGAACCCACCTGTGTCACCGGATTTTCCCCAGGTCTGTACACAACGTTGTGCAGGGGTCGCTTCCGACCCACGTAATTGACGCAGACAAATTCGAGGAGCGAGGCGTAGATGAAGCACATACACACTCCGTCCCATACGTTCATCGCAGTTAAATTGGACACTACTGGCAGCGTTGAACGAAAACCGTTAGACGTTGTAAAGAAGTTCAACATCGTGGTCACACCTGTATTCAAAAGTAGCACCCATAAGAAACATAAATATGACAATGATATGAACAATCCAGCCTTACTTTATTGGTGGCAAGGCATGGGGTGATTGCGAACCCTTCAAGGGCTATTGTATGATTTGTGGGCTTCAAATGACTGCATCTAAATGCAGAAAAGCAAGCTATAGGTACTGGCACGAGTCGTGAGTGCAAACACCACACTTCGTTAGACGAAATATAAGACAATAACTCTAATCGTGGATATTTACGTGATTGGTCTATTAAAGAGATTGAAGCAAGATGTCCTCACGACTTTTGCCAGTAACCGTTAATCAAAATTATACAAAGTTATAAGCTTGCATATTCACTCTAATTCTTTGCGCTGGATGTTCATATCAATAATTTTATTACAACGTAATCATGGCTTAAAATATACATGTGTATAAATAAAGCTGTGATATTTTCAATACTAACATCAAAACATATGTACGGTTTTCATTATCCTACATATTTTAAAAGCGCGAATCTAAATAGATTTAAATAAAACATGCCATCTAATGATAATATTCAAGAATCAAATTATCTATAAGCATTTTGCTTACTCACTCATAAAATGTGATCTTAATTATAAAAAAAAAATCCTCGTAATTTTGTTTTAAGAGAAAGGAGATAAGATTAAAGATAAAAATCCTTTGCCTGTAATGGTTCGCTTTGACAAAAATAAAAAGAAAACTAACCTATCATAACTCTAGCAGGCACTGCATTCCATTCCAGCCAAAAAGTAATAAAAGACGATGTCACCAAAATGATGCCCGGAATGAAAACAGTGGTGAAGTAAAATGATCTATCCCTTGTGAAGATGAGATCCACTTTGAGGCAGCTGTAATTACCTAAAAATTTCAAGCATATTCTAATAATAAATTATAGTAAAGTAAGCGCTCGTGAACGGTGATAAGGTTGGCATTCAAATACATCTACATTGCCAACAGAAAAGCGACAGAGTCCTGCGGAAAGGAGAGTTAGCGTGTTATAAACAGCACCAGCTACGACGACAGGATGCAAGACCGAGAACATTCCATTCGCCAGCCAATTTTACCTATCATGGAACGAGCTGGAACTGCGTTCCATTCCAGCCAAAATGTGATGAAGGAAGAGGTCACCAGGATTATGCCAGGAATAAATACTGTGGTAAAGTAGAATGCTCGGTCTCTCGTAAAAATAAGGTCCACCTTTAGACAGCTGTAGTTACCTGCGAAGTTAATATCATTCGTAACGTTTGAACATCGTACAACAGGTTCGAACACGTCGCGGTCGCCGCCGCGTGTCGGTTTGGTTGTATTCAATTCAACAATGCATTTATTGGTTATGACAGTGTTCGGACATATTCCAAATAACTCTATTCAGTGGCCTTGTAAATTATGTACAGTTAGAGTAACGGAATCAACTTCTAAACTACATTCCCATATGTAGGAGTAATACGTGTTGTGTACCGATGTGTACCAGCGTAGTGTTCCAAGACCAACAGCAAACCAGACTAACTTCTATCACGTGCATTTAAACATTTTCGTGCATAAACGTAACCCAAATAATAAAATGTTTAATGATAGTGATAATGGGGGTACTCGTATAAAATTGTAGCTTGTTCACCTGTCTACAACACAACAACGCCATTACTCACACATAAGCGGAAAATATGGTATATAAATACGACAACACCGGACAGGATTGTCAGTCGTCCAGTTCAACTCAAGAGGTAGGTACCTTGCTCCTCAAATCGTCTCTGGCAAAGATTACATGTCAGCTCTTCATCGTCTTCGTAAAGTGTTATACCATCAGCTGCTTGCAAAGACGTGAATAAATTCTTACATTCTACATTGTTACTTCTTTATTATTTTAACATAGACAATTTATTACTTTTCTTTTTTCAAATACATTCAAAAGCTAGTTCACAATACAGCTAATGCAAAATGTGTGTTTCAAATTAAAAAAAAAACATGATCATGCCATAACTACGGCTAGCTACTCTCAAATTACGTCATATAGTAATACATATTATATTATATAATCTACTGTCTTTATAAAAAGCCGATCAATAATTTAAATACGTATACTAAGATATTTTAATGCCTTTAGCACGAAAAACTTAAAAGTATGTTTTGGTAAACCAAGACCAAGCTGAAAAGAGTTAATTAGAATTTGTTTCGATTAATTATAAGGTTGTGCTCATAACAAAAGAATGTATGTCGGGAATACTAATCTACATAATTTGGGCGCGACCAATATGCATAGTATACAGGGAGTCCCGAAAAGTAGGTTAGATAAAAAAGAACTTGAAAACAAAGAGACGTCGTAATTTACAATTAAACACAAATGTTTCCGCAATTACTGTCTATGTGTTAATCTTTAAAAATCAAACGCAAATCATATTTTATTTATTGAAACATCTAAAATTTTGCTTTAAAAGTAAATGTAATAAAAAAGTTAGCTCTTTAAACTTAGCTTGAAATGTACTTACGAAAAAGATAATCGTTAGTATAATATTCTTGATGGACAAAGTGACATAATATGCTAAACTCGCTTACCTATTTTCATAGACACCCTGTATATGCTTGATTAATTTGTCAGTAATGTCATAGGAAGCAATATCATGATATTAAATACGAGATGTATCTTTTACCTCTCCAGCTCGCTTTGATGGGACAAGGAATGGTTTGGTTTTGTATGAGGTATGCGTTCAGCGTAGTTAGCGACGGCGACTTCCTTAGAGTATCTTCGTCGTTCTTCCATACGTAGGTTATAGCCGATTGCTCGTACGATACTGAAATATTTAATAAGAATACTGTACCACTGAGAACAACAGTTAAGAACAATTTCAGTTAACGTTCTCTAGACGAAGAATGCCTAACACTAATTATTTATCGTTTTATATTATCATCGTTAATAATGACATCAATATTAATAATTAACGTCACTGTCAGAATTGAGAATTTGACGTCTGTTGTTGATAAAATGAATACGCACGCGAGTAAAATTAGCGGAACACAGAAAAAGGAGAATATGAAATAGTTTTTCTTTTTTCAATTTATTATTATTATTATTATTTATTTATTTTACATCACATCAGTACGGTGTGAACCAGTTACACTGACAGTTTATTGTACACATAAAAATAGCAGAAAAATAAA
>JANCMC010000015.1:524848-536250 GCA_024363005.1 Charaxes varanes
CTGGCCGAATATTTAATGAAATCATCAATTTACATAGGGCGTCAATCTAAGGGTATAAGCGAACGTCATCCATTCAAAGTACTCTTATGTTGCATCTAAATCAGCATTTTTTAGTATTGCGGAATAATCTTTAGATTTTTGCTCTCGTTTTTATTTTTTAAGCCTTCCCTGAAATATGGGAAATTAAACAGAAACAGAAATTAAAACGGTCCAGCGGTTTTCGAGTATTAGCAAGACTAACGAACAACAACTGATTTTTAGGTATACATTGTTTTTATTTGTTAATAAATTTACACACCACGGGCTAAAGGTCCGGGCCAATTGTTACTTATTATACTATTTCCTTTATTTCACTCTTTGTTTCGTATTTTTTTTTGTAGTTCCATTTTATATAAACCGTTGAAACTACATGAAAATCGATCGAATTCTATGAAAAAGTCTTTCGGTCAGATGGGTCCATTCGTTAAATATATTATATAGCCCAAGTTTGGATGCGGCACGTTACTACAGATTTTGCTAACATTGGAAGTCATTTATCACGAACGAGAGATCCCATTATTGCCGTACCGTGAATATTATATTGCATATTAAATTATTTTTACATACATTCATACATATCATTGTTCGTTTATCCATTCGAGTAGGTATTACCGACAAGATATTCTGTGTGCATGATAACGTAAAATTTGTCAGATAAGATATTTTGAAAAGTTAAAAACCGTACATGCACTCTATAGTAAAATACATTTTCGATTTTCAAATATAAATTTTAGGGTATGCACTTTAACTAAAAAAAAATTCTTTTGTAAGCGTCGAAAACTGTTAAACAATATTGTGATTTCATAATTTAGATTACACTGTATACGCCCAGGTCGCTTACTTAATATAAAGTTAGCAATAAAAGATGATAGATTATTTCCATACGTTATATGTATTATTAATTCGCTTAGTAATGGGATGGTAGCAAGCAAAATGGTTTGTTGAAAGGTTATATTGAACATAAATTATGCTTAAAATCTTAGAAATATTGAGATGTTTTACTTTCCAAAATTCTGTCACATATTTTATAACGCCTACCCTACCATATACATACGTCATATAATAAGGGAATGTACCGCACATTTAAAATAAGTATTTATTACAGGACACACAACAACTACATAAGCATCATTCCAAAAGCACAAAATAAAGCACACAAACAAGCGTAATATTTCAATACAATATACAATAAAATAAAATAAAGTACAAGCACAATACAAACCAAATGTGACACTATTTTATACAATTTTGTAATCACCTAGCTTTGGTTAATGTACGATAGAGAAAAGTTTTCCTACGTATTGCAACATACCAAATTAGAAAAAGTGTCCGAAAGACACTTTTCCTTCTCGTCGTACCTCCCGCTGCGAAATGCGCAAGAAAAAACTTTTTTCTATAAAGAATAGAGCCCCGCAGTGCGAAGCAATCATCAGGGGTGCCGGTCTAGCGCTACCGCGGTCGCCTCCGCAGTACCTAAAAATGATGCCGTCGAGGTCGAAGGGGTACTCGAGGATGCCGGTGGTGGGCTGACGCGCGCGCAGGATGTCCTGCTCCGTGGGCAGGTAGTCCGCGCTCTCCACGCGCGCCAGGTCGCTGAGGTAGCTGCAATACGCGGGCCACTGACGCCGTGCATGCAGCTTTCGACCGTGAACCCATTCCGGTTCCGACCGTGCACAAACATGAGGCAACCCATCGTAATTTACTACACCCTTACCTTTACACACACAATGTATACTTATTTCTAGTTGCAAATATTGAAATAGTAATAACAAGAAATCTTCGTCCCCTCTTCTAATTTAGAGAAAAAAAAAAACATATTAAACAAAAAGCGTCATGAAATTAGTTACAAAAACAGGCATATCGAAACCGCAAACAAAACGAGACCATAGACGAGATGCGACACAAAGTACCCATTGACAGTATAGAAGCATGCACATGCACCGACGCCATGCAGTAACGTGCGGTCCGCGTGCGCCGTGGCGTGCGGTCCGTTACCTAAATCTTATCTCTTCCAGGTCGAATGGGTACTCGATGATGCCGGTGGTGGGCACCCTCACGCGCAGGATGTCCTGCTCGGTCGGTAAGTAATTAGGTGCCGCCACGCGGTCTATCTCCTGCAAGTAGCTACGGGGAAATGGACACGTTAAGACGTACGTACATACATATGATTATTTAACATTACATAATAATTAGTGACGCCCAATGTTTAAAATCGAGTCAATTTTTTTTATTCAATTTTCTAAATTCTACTCTTTTTGTAACCAAATACCACAATCTTGAATTAATTTAATTTCTATAAAAGAAGAACTTCCTGAAATACATTTCAAATTTTTTGACATTATTCCTAAATATACTTTTTTCTGATAATGTTTTCAAAACATAAACTTGCAAGTGTTTTGATTTTTCTGATGAAAAGTATAGTTCCGACTCAAATAATACTGACTGCTTCTAATGTTTCTTTATTAGGCAGGACATCTAAAACCGCACTAGAAGGATCATAATGGACTTGGCTAGACACAGGAGAGAACACTGGCAATGAAGGTGAGTTTTAGTGGCCACCTTAAACCTTCGTCTGACTCGCAAGTCCCAGACACTGATATGTTTCCTTCCTCAGCGATGGACCCTACACCCGCACGGTGAATCCCATGGAATGCTAAGAAATTTGTCTCTCTCTTATGTTACCGACCCTTGATCCAGCATTCAAGCGAGTCTCTAGTTATCGTCATCAAGACATTTCGCTTACCATAATTATATCGTTACTATGAATTTAGACCAAACAATTTGCAATAATCAGATCAAGGTTACCGAGTACCGTTTGGTCGGTACGCGTAACCTGAGCGTACCGGATATTCTACTACTCTAATACTGCGACGGATTGTGGGAGGTCACAAGCTTCTTTAATTTTAATTACATTAGGTGGATGTTTTTCATGATCCCATTAATGTAATGGGATTAGTTGCCTGTCATTGTTCATAATACTTCTGTGATTGTGCATGCGAGTTATTCGGCTGTTTTTGATAGGCTAATTGTTAAGCAGTACTTTTTTTTCGTCCTTGTACCAAAGGATAAAGTGGCAGGCACCTTATTTTACTGTTAACACCAATAAACTGCAAACCAGAAGACTCGCAGACGTTTCCGGCATTTAGGACATGAGTACGCTGCTTTTGTTTGAAGTTCTTAAGTCGGTACCGAGTAGGAACGTCCCAACTGTATTTTGTTCCCGTATACTATTGCCCCCACCTATCTCTAGTATAGACTTGTGCAATTAGTGGGTAAACGAGAATATTAGACACAGCAAGAAAATATTCTTAGCACTCTAAAAAGATATGTGTCATCCGATTTAAAATAGTAACAATACTCTGGATATACAAACATAGAAAAACAACTTTTAAATTTGATTCGGTTAACGGATAAAATTCTATGGACGCTAAGGAATCTAATCACAGACATTCATAGTTCACATAATATTTTTAATTACGTAACCGTGATATTGTTAGTGAATTCGTCGTCACACATAATAATCCGTTTTTCCAAACCGTTTGATTCTAATCTAAACTTATCAGCGCGTTTTCGCTGATAACGGTCCGTATCCAAAGATTGAGTTAACACTATTATCTTAACATCGATGTTACCAAATACTATGAGTCATACAGTCAAGGAATATTAATACAAACAATCTTATTGTACAATTTTGGGGCCATCTATTATGGAACGACAAACTCGTTCAAAAATGTCCTACATTGCCAAATTGGGGGCAAAAGAGAAAAACATGAATCTGTACCTGCATACATGGTCCAACTTTAAAAGACGAGGATGGTTACCACCACCGGGACCAGATCTGGCTAGTACGTCCTCTCCCAAGAATAGAGAGAGAGAGGGATTGAGGGATTGTTAACTCATATGGATATCGAAGTTAACTTATATGGATATCGATATCGATATATACGAAACGATTCTTTTGTAGAAGAGTCTTTATCCGAGAGAAATGTGTTTATGCGTCGTGATGTTTCCATTACAACATTGAATTTTTCCGGAATACATATGGGGTGCCAGATGTTGTTGTTTGTTGTTATCTTAAAAATATAAAAATTTTAAAAGAAATGACGTGTTAGGATTTTTGAAAAAGATGTAAACTTCGCAGTCGAAATGTAAGGCATGAACTAGTTCTTCATTAAAAGGAAGCGGAAAAATAACTATTATTAAGATACAGTTACGCACAAGTATTTCGGTATTCCCAGCATCGCTTAGAATATCGGTTTAATTCATAATGTTCACATAAACAAAACACAAACGTGTCAGTGACAGCACTATATTTATTGTACCTTAATTGCATAACGATGATCTAATAAAATCGTTAGTACAATTATTTTCATAACACTTCTAGTACAATTATTGTTTTGCTTTAAACGCGAGATCTAGGGAATTGTTCGCAGCAAGCTAGAATTTTATTGTTAAGTAAAAAAATGGTGTAATATCTTATAATCGATTTTTTTTAGAGTAATAATGCCTCACATGGCCGTTTTTTCTTCATATGTCAACATGTACGCAATTTTATATTCAATAAAGGACATAATTACGTTATTTTCAAAAATAACAATGGAAATACCTTAAATATACCTAATATTCCAATGTTAACTAATCAACAAACTTGTGCTAGAAGTGGGTGCTGTAATTGATTTTTTCGCCGATTTGATATTGATTCTTTACATATAATTCCTACGTTAAGGATATTATTACATGTAAAAAAAATCGGTATGCCTGTCCGTGGTTTTAAAAAAAAACTTTTACATTCACAGTGTTTGTCTTCAATTCATAATACCAAACAACATCGCATATTATTGTTGAAACAGTTTTGGATTTTCTGAGGTGGTGTGAAAGATATTACAAGTTCTGGCGCGATGCGAGATGGTTCTTTTGTCATCTAAATAAGTGCAAGAGTCTGCTAAGAGTTGGTCAATATTTAACCAATTACTTTGCGTATCTCCTGTTCATTAAGGATTATATAAAACACATTGGCGTCACTGTAAAATTGGATTATACCAGGGTCACATTGGTGGGCGAACATTCGTCATATTTTGTCGCGATAAATGCGAACACGCGGAATCACGCTCGCGGAACACTCGTTATCTAGTTGTCAGGGGTATATCTTTTAGGCAAAAGAAATGTGTTATTAATGAGGATTAATAAAATAATGCGATCGAAACTGCTACTAAGAGATCGTATTACATAAATATATATGTACATACATATACAGGACTATATGACACACGGACGTCTGATCCTAAGGCAGATAATGTAATGCCTGTGTAGGTAGTAGACGCCTGTTATATTGTTTTTTGTAGAAATATATAAATACATACATATAGTTATAATACATTCAGACTCGAGGCGGGAATCGAACCCACGACCCCTGGGGAGGAAGGCAAGGCAGTCAGGTTAGAACAGTTCATTTGGTAAAAGAACAGTCTATTCTTAATGTTTGAACTGGACTCTGATTGTGAAGCTACGAATCTTCGTCGTTGACCGTCAATGTGAGCTATGGCCGGTTACATAGCACTATTTCACAGTGTAAGGCACTCACTATTTGGCCGAGTCGGTGAGCTGGTACTCCCGCCGGCGGTCGTAGCACTCCTGGATGCCGGAGTCGGACCACAGCGCCTTGATGGCCTCCACGTACGGGCTCTCGAACGTCGTCACGCTCTCGTAGTCGATGGCCGATATCAGCTCCGCCTTTTCCTGTAACCCCGACACCGTCCAGTTAGCGCCCACCGCACCAATATAATGTGAACGGCACAGAGGGGTTTGTCAGAGCTCTTTTGGGGGAAACATAGGGTTAACAACACTTCAACAACTATCATGTTATTTTCAAATGTCTAGAGGATGTTTGCGGATCGAAATCTTCTTATGAGAGGGAGAAACATTGAGAAAAGGTCCCTCTTTGAAGGTGGATCCTGTACTTAATTTAGGACAAATAAATTGTCATTGCCTTAGTTTCAATTTAGTTTACAAAAAGGGAAAAATTAAAAAGTTGTAAGTTAGCCTGATACACTAATGTTATGGTAGAAATGATTTTAGCGAGTAAGTGAGGTCAGATTGGACTGTGAATCAGGAGAGTGGGGGAAGATATGCAGAGATGACGAACAATACATCGAATTGAAAGAGTTTCTCTTAGTGGCAATAATAGGACAAATAGGGATCTTTTAGGAAATTCAATCATTTCATTTCGAACTCAAGCTCATAACTGCTTTTTATAATATATGATTATCAAAAAACTTACACTTCAAATCCGTTACGTTAAAAACTAGCGAATATTAATTTGATGCATAATTACTAACTAATTAATTTAAATCATATAAATAGGTATAAATAATTTTAGAGCAGAGAACTTCCGGGTAGTCCTGACTTATGTCACTGAGTAATATTAGTTGTGAGATTGTAATGTTGTTGTGGGGGGTTTCTGGGATGACGTCAGACGTTAGTCGGTCATCTTAACTCGTCCCACAGCTTCTGCAATTTAAGTGGACCCTGGTACCACTAAACCTAATACCGGGATAACGCTAGGTTGAAGAAAAACACGACTTAAGACTTACCGAATTGGACGGAATTCCGTATTGTATTTTGAGTAGGTCCATAGCGCGGATCATGCTCTGCATTGCCATGAAGATGTTTTGGTAGACGAGCTTTATGAAGCCGCGTTTGTCATCGTCGCTGTAACCGGATCCGTGGATGATTCTCATCTGCTTGATGAATGTTGATTTCCCAGACTCGCCGGTACCTGAAGGCGCGGTACATTAGTTACTATATATTTATTACTCTGTTATAAAGCGTGCAGATTTAAAATGCACGCGTTCCTCCAAAGTATTCACCTTTACATGCAAGATTGCGGCAGATGTGACACAAACACGTAAGTTCGTCAATATCATTGACTTACAGCGCGTCGTTGAGTTTGAATTTACAATAAACACGCTGCACACATAAAAGCAAGCGTTGCAATTAATTAGTGGAGGGGCGTGTGTTTTTAGACTGTAACATCTATACCTTATTCCTTTACTCCTTTATATCTATGTAATTAGAGGTAGCGCCACGCTTATAGTTCTTTCGGAAAGAACTATAAGTCACCGTCCGGGTACCAGCTCCTATCTCTCATATAAGATCTGCGTGAAGTAGTGGTAATGCTGTCACGTCAAGTGATGGTATTGTTGCCGCGTTTTGTTCAGTTTCTGAGAGTTTCGGGTGGTTCAAACATCTTTTAAAGGCCGGAAACGCATCTGCGAGCGTCTGGTGGTGCAGATGTACCATGGACGTCGATAGACACTAAGGTGAACCACCTGCCCGTTTTTCCTTTGTAATATTAAAAAAAAATCCTCTTGTTGCATGTTACGAAAGGCTGCCAGTTAATAAATGCAAATTGTTGCATAAAAAAGTTAATGAATATTTTGTTTTGTAAGCTTTTAATGTCTTTGAAGTTTTAATTGGGTGTCTCGATGGCACGTTTTTATTTTACCTTAATAATAAAATTAATATAGAAGGTAATCTTTGCGAAAAATAATATCACCGGTATACGATGTTTATATTACGTAAAACACTAATTGAACCTTTTATTTCATAGATTTACATCACTTAAAAACAAAAATATGTACATAGACGTCATTGCCGAAATGTTAACGAGTCAGTTGACGTGATACAATCGAGCCTTAGTTTGCGAAAATACAGGTACTATTTTTTTTTCTTTTTGTATTTGTAACTCGCATGCTGCACCATAAAAAACATTAGTCAAATAAAATTGGCCAAGAGAGTGTCAAAATACGTTTATATCGAATGGTTCCGTATCTGTTAAGCGATAACGGTATTTGTTAAATAACTTCAAAGTTGTCCGATTTCACTCAAAATAATTTTCCTAGGGGTTTTTAACGTGTGCTATAAACATGGAGAATTTCAAGTCTCTACATTTAATACTTTGGAAATCCTAGGGGGGAACCTCCGGACGATGGCACTGAGGATTTATATATGTTAAGTTTTTGAAAGTAACAGTATATGATTTTATTATTAAATTTATCTGTAATATATCGTAGCGTGTACAGCCGCAACCCCTTTAAAATCACAGTATTTCTAAGCGGATATTTTTATAACTACATGTCGCACGCTTAATCATAATCTCACCGATTAGGTTTTAGGTCTAACGTGAGTTAATCATATGGGCAGCTTCGTTTCAACGTCCTCTATCAGCCAATCTAAGAATTATTTCGATATCTTCATCCCACTCTGAGATACAACTATTTTTGTCTCTTGAGCTAAAATAAGGTTTTAGTTAAAAAGTTTTACGCGATTTTCTTAAAATCAGCTTTTTTGAGTTAGATTAATTTATGATTAAGCGTGCGATGTGTTGATTAACTTTTTAAAATTAAATGTGTATTTGCAGCATTTAAAAATATCAATTATGTCGATAGAGTATAGAATTTAAAACTAAGTTTACGGGTATAAGTAAAGTTGAACTAAATCATAGCGACTAAGTAAAATTGGTCTTATACTTTAAAATATTAACATATACAGTACCAAATTATTACGTTTTAAAAGTACTTAAATACAATCAGGTAAATTAAGAAAATGTATCAGGTTAATTTCACGAAGCAACCTTCGTTAAGATATATCGCGTGAGTCGCTCCGACATCGTATCACTTCTTATAAAAACTTAGAACTTAGGCTTTATGTTTCGCAGTCGTTGACTCCAAAACCTCACTAGCCATGGCGCGCGACTTCACTCGCGCTTTTTAAGCCTTGACGACAACCTTCCAATATATAAACTTACATGCCTAATTTATCACTTTCGACGTAAAATTAAAAAAAAACGAGTGTGCTTTGAACGACACAACTGAAGTAAAACTTCTTTAGCTTCTCATGAATTTACAATTTCACCCGATCACACTTTTCGTAACGCTCCTTTCACGCATTCATCTGTTTACTCTCCAAGTATTTAACTGTTTTTAAAGAAGTTTTACTTTAAAAACAGGTAAATACTAATAAAATACAAATTTATTTGGAACCAGATGTCGACATAGGGGAGATTTCTTTGAATAAATTAATGTTTTTATAAAATATACGCTCATTCAAGGATATTAAAAACATGAAACATCTTAGCAATAGTTACTTTATCAGCATCTGAATTATTGTGAAATGGTGATGACAAAAATACTAGACTAAGTACTTATTAAGATAGCCCATATGCACAGTTGGCAGTGGACCTGCCTTCCATTTCAGGGTTTTGAGTTCGATACATGCCTGTAGTCTGTATTATCTAAATAAATATTATTAAAAAAAAAGTTGTGTATAATAGGTGGCTGTTATCTACAACACATGCATTAAATTGTCTACCTTAGGTACAGATGTCTGTGTGTTCTACGTGTTTAAATGTTATTTATGCTATGGGTTTTAATCATTTATTTGTCGAAAAATCCATGATACATGCATTTAGCAATTGTGTCAAAGGCTTGTGTCAAAACCGTGTGCTAGTTTATAAATTACAAATTAGGCCAATATTTAAAACAATAGAAATATAAGACCCATGTGAACAAAAATATTAACATCTACAAACGTGGCTCCTCTAATATGTTATTTTTATTGTTGTTTAAAAATGATCTTTAATTTATAGAATTTACAATTGTAATTATTAATTGTTTATTTCCTTCCTCATACCAAAATGATCATCTTCTATTTTAAACTATGACAGTATTTCACAATATACTGTATTTAATAGTATGTGTAAACTATATTTAGAGTTGAACTTAATACTTACAACTCACAATTTGTAATGATTTCCTCATCTCAATTTTTTTATATATACATAATATACTGAATAACGTTCTTGTTAGACATCATATGCTATAGGTCAGTCAAATTTTAATTATGTATAGCAGAAGAATGTAACAAATTTATTTAATTTTATTATACACTATTTTTGAAGTCGAACTTCATTTATGCAATCTTGTGTTTAGGGAATAAGCTGGTGGATGTGTGAAGACAGTGTCTCAAAAAGTGTGATCAGGCAAGGCAAACAAGAAAGAGAGAGTGTCACATGTCTTATTTCTCACAACATAAGCCTATTGTCTCATTCTTACAATAAACCATAGCAATTATGATGTATCTGATAACAAATAAAAAATTGATTAAAAAATATAAATTTATCAATGAAAACCCATATTAAATTTAAATAGTTGCAGAAAAAAATTCTACAATGCAAGAAATATTTCCTACAACATTCAGGTGGAGCTTAAGGTTTACTTCAGTTGTATCATCGAAAATGGAACCATTTTTTATAGCTTAATTTTAATAATAAATATAATACTAGGAATAGTTTTTTATGTAGACCTAGTATTCTCGTTAATTTTATATTTAAATTGTTATTACTATTTGTTGCTTATATATTGGCACATTTAATGGTGCACATAATTGTCAAGTTCTCTAATATTTCCACTATCTTTGTATAATACATATTTGATACATTTTGACAACATACCTAATATAAAAAATTCTTGTGTCATTGTTTGTGACACCACAAAATGGCTTGACTAATTCTTATTTAAATGTTTGTGCATATTTGGTAGGTCAGAGAATCAGTCATAAACTGTATTTTAACACCCTAAGCAATAAGGGTGGCCCATGCAGACAATCTCGCCATCTACAGATTACTATACAATACAAACATATTTGTTGGTCAGATAAATAAATTTTGAGATGCTATGCATTTATAATTTTCACTAAAATATAGAAGCAAGATAAGGTAAGAGAGTCTTCACATTTGCTTAAAATATATCATGCTGTTATATCCTGTTAATTTCCTATAGAAAAGCAGGATAACAACATCCTGTTGCATATGGGAAATGTACCTAGACCTTAATCTGTCATGCAGCTTTATGATACCTTAATGAATTAAAAATACCTGTATAGGAGTCACTCTGTCTTATAATTAGTAAAATTTATAATTTTTTTCAAAGATCTAAGAATATTAAAATAGTTTTGCAAAATAATCAAATTAAATAGTGTGGTAAAGGAAAATTGCTAAACATTGTTTTGAAACAATGGTTATTGTATTATATATCAAATGAAGGTATTTTTTTATTTTCTCATGCCAGTCATTTATATGTTTATAAAAAATGTATTAATTAATCAAAATAAAATATACTTAAAAGAAAAATAAAAAAGTCTGGTAAGATGTAACTAAGTCTGTAAGTAGTATTAGAATATGAAATTAAAGAAATTTATAGTAAAGTTTATCATATTATTATTCAGTGAAATCATCCATGAATAATATTTTATTATAAGTTAATCTCAAGGTTTCAAAAGCTTGTATTAGGTTTGGAAATGTCAAA
>JANCMC010000015.1:997911-1008416 GCA_024363005.1 Charaxes varanes
GTATTATCCATATGTATATATTTATATATTTCAAAAAAAAAATATTTGTGTATAACAGGCGGCTGTTACCTATAACACAGGCATTTAGTAGTCTACCTTAGGAACAAACGTCCGTGTGTCGTATAGTCCCGTATATATTTATTTATTATTATTATTTATTGGTAAATGTGGTTTC
Organism: Charaxes varanes; assembly: GCA_024363005.1. Lineage (NCBI taxonomy): Eukaryota > Metazoa > Arthropoda > Insecta > Lepidoptera > Nymphalidae > Charaxes > Charaxes varanes. The sequence continues at coordinate 998,087 of JANCMC010000015.1, forward strand.
TAATTATTCACTTCTAACTAGCAACTATATGTTTCTATTTTTTAAGGAATCTGATATACTTCCAGGCCATGGTCCAGTGCGTATCGAGCAGTGAACAGGACATGGCAGAGTCCCGCGAACGCACCTGGCCGACACCGCGTAGCGACATTAGTTCCGACTCTGAGCAACGTATGTATTACAATGTTAGAGCCTCAATAGCTCAACGGTATAAGGTATGGACTGAAATCCGAAAGGTACCCGGTTCAAACCCTACCGCCGTTGGGGTATTGTCGCAACCACTGCTAATACAAGCTTTTAATTTAAGCTTAGTAGGAGAGGAAAAGGGAATATAAGACATACCTTAAAAGTATTGCTTATATGCTTATAAAAAAAAATTGCAAGCTGTATTAGTTTTCATATAACATTTTAAATGTTGGTACGACGTAATATAACAGAAATATCTATGCGGCCGCTTTGCTAATAATGCCGATGATCGATCGATACATTCAGTTTTTATGTTTATTCATATTTTTAGCAATGTTTTGACGCTATTATCTTTACAACGAAATATTTTTTTTTACTATATTAGGATTACATAAACTTTTTTTAATGTACGTTACATGTTTACGTATAGTCGACTAAGAAATTGGTTTGACACGCTAAGGTCGAATGTCAATTGCACGTCAATTAGTTAAAAGGGTCATTTTTGCTTGTTATGTATTACGTTAATTTCTAACAATAACCCTTAGCAAACTTTTCTTTAAGTATAAACTGTTATTCAAAATGGTAAAGCACTTTCTTGCTCGACTATACGTTACGTTTTCTTTTCACTTTAGACTTTATAGCTATATACGTCTGATGATTGTTCTTAAATATGTGTACATATTAAATGCGACACAAATATATTTCATTTGTATTTTTTTTTTTACGATCTCTTGTTGTTTCGTGTGTAAATTTTTCCGTTGTTATTATTTTCAGATATGATGTCAAACATACAACTTATGCGCCTCAATCGCACCCACAATGCGGTTGAATCTAGTGAAATGCAATACAATCAAAGCATGAGCGCATCCGGTAACAGTCAACATGTCTTACCCATGACATCAAGTCTCTACGACAGACCGCAAAGTTATAAGAGGAAAAATGACTTTGGAGACGGATCGACCTACAGGAATGACAAAATAATGAGAACAAACTACTCCATGGTCCATGGCATGCCAAAAGACTATGAGGTACTGGGTCAAGAGAAACAGCAAAGGCGTTTTTCGCCATCGGGGAGTAATTCCGAAAGCTCCAGTATTCAAAAAGTATTTGAAAGGCACCTAGGTTCCGACAATGGTAAGTTGAATTGTTTTTCTCTTGTTGTTCTTACAAAGCTTTGTCTCCTTGCTGCTTGATGCAAATAAATGTGGGAACGCAAATTCATCGGCTTACCTGACAATGTCCTACACATTTCCATAAATGTTTCACTTCTAAGCGCAATTAATTAATTCTATCGAACGTACATAAACTTATTGTCCTCTAGGCAAAAATAAATTAATGTTATAATCCCCTACATCTTCTTTATGCTTAACCTTTTACCCCGTCCAAAATTATTTCGACATGAATTCGGTTTACATTACTTGAAACTAAAATGCACCAAATTTATTTTCCAACATGTTTTGAATATCCAATTAGTAAAATAATTTAGCCATGTTCCGGGATGTTGTAAAAAAGACTTTTCTGATACTGATTAAAAGTATGTATGTGTTTTTGTGTTGGGTCATTCCTTGTGCAACTCAAGTGCTGGATCTTCAGTTACCAATTCCCCTTTTACACAGTTTTTGAACTTAAATTTACTAATATGTACAGAAACATCTCACGCTTTAGTCACAGCTAACAAAATTCAAAATTTTATTCGATGTTGTGTCTTGTATTGGTTTTGGATTGTCGTAAGTCAGACGTCACACAAAATTCGATCGGCTCATCCAGCGATCCGGTATTGATGTGTATTTTGGTATATTTCAGCTTCTACATAGTGCGATATATTGGTCATTGGTTTTCTTTTGGTTGGGTTAATACAAGATACAGCTGTTTATAAAGGTGTACTGGAAACTAATCAGACAGCGAGACCGGATCTCGCGAAGGCTTTCTGTCGCTTTCCATTGCACCGTTTGATGTAACAAAATTGGCTCACACATTGGGATCCATTACTAACGCATCATTGTAAAGCCATCATTCTATCTGTCCATCGTTGTAAGTAAAGCACATTTTCATATTACTGTAACCTTTTTCTGGCTGGTGGAAAAATACTATGGAGTCCGTCACGCACTTATCTTTTCTTCTATACTTCTGCAAATACTATAATCTACATTTCTATTTAAAAGCTATATATTTAATATTAAAGACTTCTAGGTCCTTTTTTAACAATACATTTTGTTATTTATTCAATGATTTTTTTTGATTAGTTTTTCAGTTACAAATATTTTTTTTTTTTGTAGTTATAAAGAATCTGTCTAACTTATAAACAATATTTAACCCGTTTCTGTATGATCTTATGTTACAATACGACATAATTGTATTTTCCTCCAGCCAGAAGCTTCGATCTAAGATATTTCAAACAGCTGATTTGTGAAAACATTGTTTTTGTAAATTACTGTTCCTAATCTATTTATAATAACACAGCTTATATTAAAAATGTTTTTGCTCTCTTAGCTTATGCAATATATCATAACTTAAGAATTCAACTTTGTTAAATTGAAGGTAGTTAAGATTTTTGGGATCATGAAATTAAATATATTGGCAGAAATCTTAGTTAATTCCTGATGATAATTGAAATATATAGTAAGATACCCTTTATTAAATATATTAAAAGATTTATGAAGAAAAAGGTTGAATATAAATTTAATAAATTGTGTGACATACATATTAAAGTAGAAAAATCTTAACTAACCTTAATACTTAAAAACGGTGTCGGAACGGTGATGGATAAGATTATATAAATGGGACATTAAATGGAGTTTCGGTCGGTAGATTCGAAGAGCGAAGACGAGTCTGACGACAAGTCGCAGGGCGGGTCGAGCGATAAATCCTTGCGGAGGTTCGATGTCGGGGATCTTGTTTGGGGTCCTGTAAAGGGTTACGCCTCGTGGCCCGGCAAGTTGGAGGCGAGAGTGTCCGAGACCAAGTGGAATGTACGATGGTTCGGAGATAGGTCTCCCGGGGAAGTGGAACATTCGAGACTGCTGACGCTATGCGAAGGCCTCGAAGCTCATCACGCTGCTAGAACGCGGCACAGGAAGTGAGTGCGACGCATATATCTCACTTCTCCTTCTATCTCCTCACGTTGTTCGGCCTGAACTATTTGTGTCCGAACTGTATTGGTTACTTTAAACAAAAAAAAGAATCTTAGAATCCTTTTAGATCTTTCAAGGATTTTGAAATCTCAAGGTTTTTCTTATTTTTTTTTGTAAAGAATATTAGGAATACTTCTAGGTATGTCTAATATTCCCTTTTCCCCTACTACTAAGCTTAATTAAATTAAAAGCTTGTATTAGGAGTGGGTGCGACAATACTCCAACGGCGGTGGGATTTGCACCGGCTACCTGGCGGATTTCAGTCCATATCTTATACCGTTGAGCTATTGAGGCTCTCAATAGTTCAACGGTAACGGAATTTGTATAAATTGTTGATTGATTGATCGACTTCATCATTGTATTCATAAATACAAAGAAAATACCCAAACTAAAGTTGTACAAAATAACTTAAACTAAAATGTATGCAAACTTTGAATGAAAGATTTATTTTTTTCACGTTTAATTTTAATTTTGAAATCGGCAAGATGTTAATTAATTCTTGCATAATTAACATTGTTACTTAAAATAGCATTGATAAGCGACTCTGTTCCAAATAACTATTCCACATGTATTGACCTTTTGACGGCCAGATCATATGTAGTGATTCGTGACACATTTAGTCAGGGCCAGTGTTAAGTACTGTTTGTTACTGTTATGCATACATTGAAGCATCGACATTGTACTTTGGCCAATATTTTTGTCTTTCGGTTGTAATGGCCCAAAAGAAAAAATATTACTCCTTTTTTTTGGAAAACTGAATGCGTCAAAGTACTATGTCAATCAAGATGCTAAAATGGAAAAAATCATCATTTAGATTTAAAAATAATTGTAATATTAACCCAACCCAAAGTGAATTGATATATTTTTTTTAAATTTGACTTTTTTATTAATGAAAAAAAGAAAATCCTGCCTTCTGTCATTATGTTTAGTTTCATTTTTTCTTCAAGCAGTTCGGTATCAGATCAGAAAAAATATAAAATTAGATACTGCAATTTGCAACATCGACAGTCTTTTTGCCCCATAATCAACTATTGGCAATTATGGGTGTCTAAAGTTGAAATAATGTTTATCTAAATATATAAAAGAGAAGAGTCACCTTTCATGAAATCTCAAAACCGCAGGACGTACAAAAATGAAATTTGGCAAGGACGTAGTTTATGGTTAGTAGACATCCACTGAGAAGGACTTTTCGTAAGGAACAGGTTAAGGAGATCCAAGTGTATTTTTACGCACACCAAGTCATGGGACACACAACAGCTAGTGTTTAATTCTATGTGTGTGTTACGTGTTTGTTTGATTAACATTTAATTGACTGACCGACTATAAACAAATGCATTCATCAAAGACTACGCTATGAACGAAAACGCCAACAAACACCAAAAACAAAAATATCCAACTAAATATTTTCGATTACTAGTTATAAAACATTACCATTTTGTCTCATTACAGGAGCAGAAAACTAAATACACTGCTCGAAAACGCCATCCAAGAAGCAATGGCCGAACTGGATAAAAAGACTGAACCAAAGGAGGAACCAGAGGACGGTCAAGAAGATATGACGGACATTATAGATACCCCCAAACGTAGCAAAGCTCATCACAAATTCAAAAACAAACATAAGAAGAACCCTGCCAAACTGGATGGAACTCGACTGCGTAGCTCTCGATGACGATTGGATGAATAGGATGAAAAACTGCTTACAGTTTTGTTTCGGTTCTAATTACAAGAAGCCTCTGTCAGATTTAGCTAGCAGGTCTAGAAATGTTAAAAATTCAGACTTAACTAGCAGGCCTAGAACTGTCAAAAATTCAGACTTAACTAACAGGTCTAGAAATGTCAAAGATTCAGACATAGCTAGCTGGTCTAGAAACTCCAAAGGGAGGCAGTAATTGAGATCAAAATATAATTCCACACACAATTGGCGAATTCATATGTTATATTAAGTAAACGTCATTTTTTTTTTAAATTAATTCTAGTTACAATTTTTTTCACAAATACTGGTTACGTTTATCACAAATAGTTTCACAAACTATCACACATCACAAACATCACCACATGAAGTTTCTTACAGCACTATAAATAGATGACCAAAATTGTGGAACATGGATATTCTAAGAAGCCATTGATTCTATGCTATTATATAATTATAATTCACATGTTAACAGTACATTAAGAACACATAAAAGAAATCAACAGTTCATCAGTAATTAAATTTAAAAATTAAAAGTTAAATTAATATTTAGAAAATATTTGCTCCAAATGTAAACCGTGGTCATTGTGTATAGGAATTTTCACCTTTATTATTTCTATTGTATTTTACAAATTAATTTCAAACCGTTTTAATATATTTTTGATCGTATGATATCTTTTCAAAAGTGCTTGTAAAAGTCCACTTGAATAAAATATCATTTGAATTTGTATGTTGACTCATTTATTGTAGGCGCCATTTTGCTGTTGTATTTAACTATTCGGAAGTGACATTAATCATATAAGATTATGACGTCACATTATAGTAAACAAATTAAAGATACGTCAAAAAAACTAAATCCGCATCAGACACTACCAGTTTGGCGGTACTCGGAAAAGACGCCACCTCGGACGCGATAGACGGACAATTCAATTATATTTATATGTATAGATTCCAGTGTTTTACAATAGAATAGATAATTAATGGAAATTTTAGCAGCTAGTTAGTAGATGTGATATAATCACTAATATATTGTTAGATTAAGATGATCTGGCTAAGCTTTATTCGTCGGACTCTAGTGTAAGCGATATTATTCAGAGATTTTTCTATAAATAATAAGCGATAATGTTGCATTATTGTTTTCTTATCTTGTAACACCAAATTTGCCGCGTCCTCACAAAGTGAAGGAACGGCGCTTGATGATATAAAAAAAAAGAAAAAAGAGATTTTGGAATGTATTCTATTGGAAGATTTCTTAAATTTTTTCTAATAAACGGTATAGTTTGATCGGTGTTAATATGTCCAAATAGATTTATGCCGCGATTTTGTGTACGCGATTTTAAGAGAAATTAAAAACTTACTAACTTACAACTACGCTGAGTTCTTGAAAGATAAATAATATTACTAAAATGATTTATTCAATTTGAGGAGTTAAATTTCGGAAATAAATAACATGCAAAAAAAAATAATTCACTTTTCACAACTCGAGGGAAGTTTTCCTTCGTTTAATTTGCGGATTTATAAATAGTAATTTATTTTTCCTGCATTTTATGAATTTTCGCAAAGGAACGCCTGTACCCGTGTTGATAATTTACATTCTAAGCGTCCTTATTGGGTGTGCATACGGTAAACTCCCTGTTGAAAAATTCCCATGGAATCCCAATTAAATGAGACAAAAACCACACAGAAACCAACAAGGTGCATTTTTTTCTATGCGGTTTTTGTCCCATTTCATTGGATTCTATGGCAATTCTTTTAAAAGGGCTCTAAGGTTTGATCTCTTTTTTCATATTAACGCCGAATTATAATTATTTACAGGGAAGATATCGCCTTTTTAATTCACTTCACGTTTTAACTGAGTTACGCGAGCCCATCGTATTCGTGAATAGATTAAATGTATATATGTGTGGAGTATTCGGTAGCGGTCGTTTTCTTTACCTACCCGCAAAGTGTATTCAATTGTAGTGATTTGACTTCGTATGTAAAGCCGCACCGCGTGTTGTATCACGAGTTTTCTTCACCTACCCGCAAAACATTCGGTCTTTTGACAAAAAAACGTGTGTCGTATTCATGAATAACTGAAGATGTGAGAAGTGTTCGATAGCGGGTATGATACCCATTCCCGAATAATAACGGTCATATCATGATTGATACTTACCCAGTAACTTTGTTGAGACGTCGAGTGAATTATAAATAACGCATAAATAATTATAATAAAAGCAAATAAAAATATATTACAACGCAAAGTATTGTTTGGAACTCGGTCTTAGAATACCTTTAGGGAATACCAGCGGCCGCGTGCGTTTTATCACAATTTCCATCGACGTTTTTTGTACAATTTTAGTGACGTGTAAATTTTAATAAGAGTGTGCTATATATATATATATATATCTTGTAAATTGTTTTACGTTCTGTTAGAAGGTAATAATAAACAATGATTTCTAGTCAAAATATTGATCATATTAAATTGTAGATATCGCGGATGATATAATTGACAATAAAAAACGGGCCTGGCGACCTACATTTTTAATACATAATAAATGCAGTATTTATTTACTTCCGGACAGTATAATTGTTTGCGGTAAATATTCTAATGATACTTTTGTTGATAATATTGAAGACTCAAATAGTTTTTAAGATTGTATTTCAGTAGAAATTATAATTGTTGAGAGAGTCGTGACGGACGCACTGTCTCGTTTTTCTTAATAATAAAGGCATATCATTTGTGTTTAAACGGGGAGAGATATCTGAAAGTCGGTTCCGATCGTTGGATTGTTGTATTCTGTTTGATGGGGAAATACATTGGGGGGGATTTTTTTTAACTTCTGATATTATATAAAGGATGTTCTGTTTCCGTAAGCGCTTGATGACAAAAAACTGAAAAGAGTTTGGTTACAAAAATAGTCGTGGTTGAAGTTAAATTAGTTTTGCTGATTTAATAATAAAAAAAAAATAAACAATTATAAAAACATGTAAAAATATTGTTTCAATCTCGTATAAAAGTTTACAATTTTGTCAAAATCCAAACCGGCTGTCAGATATGTGTCCCCGACATTAAAAAAAATATTTATCAAAAATGTTGCTAGTGTATTAATTTTTATATTTCAATTGCCTCATCGAACGTTTCCTTTTGCACTTTAGCCTATGTTCATAGAAGAAAGTAAGTAATTTTCGTTTTAAATAGAGATAATATTTTGGCGACACACAACTTTCCAAGTCATAAATATTTCGCCATATTGAAATATTTTATTTGGAGGGAACAGCGTTTTTCTTTTTTTTTTTAATATATTACGAGGTAGGTTATATTTTTATTAAAAAGTTATTATTTTAACACATTTTATAAATACAATTAATAAAAATACATATAATATTTATACCGATAGCTTAGTTAGGCCTATACGCATTGTTAGTAGATATAGCTTCCATGACATTTCGAGAATGTATCAAATATATTAGGCCATAAATGTCATCGAATTTGAACAAAATTATTATTATTATTATTATTATTGTGATAAATATAAAATGGAGAGAGGGGATTAATGTGCGTACATTAGAGATTTAATCGTTTATACCGTAAGCTGATATTACACGAATCATCACAAGTCAGTTGCATCTGGGGAAATTCAGTCATTTGCTAAATTAACGATTGTCATTTTATGAGGGCCAATATGGCGATAACCTTTTTTTTTTTGAATTGTTCTTTAAATCTGACTAATAAAAGTTCTTCGATCCCGAATAATTTATTAAAATAAAGTATACTGTTTTGAAAATTATATTATTTAGCATAATTTTATCGCGAATAAATAAACGTAATTAGCTAGACTGTATGGCGTTTATTTAACGCGCAAAACAATAAAACATTCTAAGTATATAGTACTGTCTGGACAACGTTTTTTTTTTTTGTTTTTTAAATAAACGTATTTAGCATCTAACGTATATGGTAGTTATTTAATGCGCAAACTAATACAATATTAAGTAAATAGTACTGTTCTTGACATATGTTTTTTTTTTTTGTTTTCTAAGTAATCAATATATGGCACTTGTTTATTGCGCAAAACAATAAAACATTCTAAGTAAATAGTGCTGTTCTTGACACATGTTGTTTTGTTTTGTTTTGTTTTCTATCTAACAAGGCGAAAATGGGCAGGCACCTAACATTAGGCTCGCAGATACGTTGCCGGCCTTTGAAAAAGCCAGTTTGGTGATATGGCCATATTGACCCTCTCTGTCACTAGGTTTCGGCGGTACAAGGGAATTTAGTTTTTCTATACATTTCGGAAATGCTTTTTCTTTTTAATCACTATATAATAATATTATATAAATAGGTAATATGAATGTTTTTTCTTAAATATCGTAGCTAGATTATTAGATCATGTCACGCATGAATAAATTTTTGATAGGAAATTTTGTTATCGACGGTCATTGTTAGGTAATGTCTACGTGTAAAATTAATTTATATGTGATCCCCGAGAGTAACGTATCGGGGATGTTAATGAATAGCTTACTGTTTTATATTTACGTATTTTTAAAAGTTAGGTGTCCCATTTTTAGGTGGTAAGTCGTAGTAGCTGCTATATGCGCAAAGGAATCGTTTTTGTTTGCATGAAGATGGTCTCGTTAAGTACTGTAACCCCCGTTATAACGCGTTAGGTTTATTCCACATTACAGGAAAGGGCGTTGTAGGATCATTCTCGGAAAACGCGCTTGTACGGCCCCGAATGCGCATAATATAATATTATAGATTCATATTAATGCGTTATAAGACAACCGTGTTATGGGAGGGTTATAGTATTAATTTATTTTGATTTATCAAAATTCAATATTTTGAAACCGGTAAAAAAACTCAACTCAAAAATCAGGCATTTTTGTCTTGGACGTGTTTCGCATATTAACTAAGAACCCCTATCAGACCAGTAATAATATTTTTTTTCTTTCTATGGAGTAATATTATAGTGGAGGTCCAAAAACATATGGAGCTTTTGTAAAAATAATACATTAAATTTCTGAGTATTATACTTGCACAATAACTGTAAAATATAAATTTACAAAGTAAATTGCTTTGCATTAATCAAAATTAATGCAACGTATTTACTTTTTTTAGTCTAATCAATTTAGACAAAAAAAATCGCCTCTCTTTAATGAACTTATTATTGTATCCATAAAAACATCTTGAACCACATAAAAATATAACAAAATAATTCCATTACTTTTATTATTAATATTCTGATGAATGAATAGTTTCCATTTAATATAGTATCTAAACAATTTTGATTAATTGAAAACATGAATGGTATAGGTTGAACGCCCAGGGGTCACCGATCCCCGGTAA
>JANCMC010000015.1:1336971-1348169 GCA_024363005.1 Charaxes varanes
TTTAGTACCTCTTGGCGGGGGGGGGACTTTCATCTGTCCAATAACTGGTCAGATCCACTATGGGTACGCAACCCCAGAGCAGCTGTGACAGTAGTATCCAGATCCTTTCTCTCCTCCCAATCTACCTTTATGTCCTTTTACTCCATTCCTTTCCCTTTCTCCTGTCTTTCTAATTAGAGGTAGCGCCATGCTTAGAGCCAAATTGAGCTGGCGAGTCTGGTTACCAGTACCTCTTTCTTACACAAGACGGGTGTGAAGTGGTGGCAATGCTTTCACATCAAGTGATGGTGAGACTTCCCAGTGGCTTGAACTCATCATTAAGACTGGCAACGCTTTTGCTTGCCTGTTGGTAGTGCAGATGTTCATGGGCTTCGATAGGCACTTAGCTGCCTGCTCGTTTGCCTCTTGTTACTTAAAAAAAAATGTAATTCTATAGCAATAAATTTATTTTAAGTTACATGGTTTTCACTTCTGCATCCTTCAGTTGTAGCAAACATAATTTGTTGCTACATTAAAAAAATATATATATAACTCTCTTTGGGTTACTTAATATTTAAAAATAAACCTAACTGAAAATAAGTAAAACATGTTAAAGCTTGCCAGCTGCAAGCTTTTACTAACTTTATAATATAATACAGAACTATACAATAGTAGCTGAATTTACCTCTGTCGAATCCTTTCTGCTGTCTCAGGTGAAGGTTCTCTCTTTGTAACAGCAGCATCTCGTATCATGTTCCTCAGCTTTTGCAGACAGTCAGCCAAGTTAAGCTGTTGGGAACGAGTCACATCTGACCTAATGATCAAAAAGCCTTCTTTTGTCAGTTTTTTGCCATGCTGTAAACAAATGATCAACAAATATAAATAAAAAAAATGTAGAAGGAAATATTATAAGATAAACAGCCATGGCTCCCACACATCAACATAGTTGAGTGAAATAAATATCTCACCAAAGTATATATGAATAAACAATAGAATGTAATAATACAGAGGATTTTTTTACAAATATATGACATTACTTACAAGTTCCAGCATTTTGTCTCTAATTTGACTGGGAATCCATTCAGCTTCACTTAGTTTGAACCTCATATCTACTTTAGTATGTACCTGGAATTCATTTGAAAACAAAATTACATAATGTCATTAATTACATGAACACTTTGTTATAATTTAAGATTTTAATAAGTGACGGTTATACCTTTAGGGGAGTCTACCATTCCATGCAAAATGTAACTCTGTTGCAGATAGGTTAGAAGCTGATGGACAATCTCACAGCAATTGCCCTGTCCATTTTGCGGTTATTTTTTGTTTACATATAGAAATTCTTGTATATGTGTGTGTTTAATGTTAACATTAAAGTTGAAATTCTCCAAAATGCCCTATAGTAGTATTGATAACTCAAAAATATACAAAAAAGAAAATGTCAGCTTCCCCCAACAGAATATCACTGAGTAGAGTGCAAACAATTTCGAAAAAATAAAATAAATATATACACTTTTGGAAAAAGTAACTAAATTACATAATTAACTAAATAAATATTAGTAATTTTGCCAAAATACCTTATTAACATTTTGTCCACCAGGACCTGAACTAGCACTGTACTTTATGTCCAATTTCTCCATGGGAATATATCCAGAAAACTTTTCATTTGGATCTGGTGTCTGAAAAGTAACAGAATTACTAAAAAATACGTACTTAACTCTTAGAATGTAACGAAAAAGTGGTTAAAACTGCTACCATCACTTTGGACGATTTACTAATACAAAATATACTTACAAAAGAAGGTGTAGATAGTTTTAAAGAGCTATTTGGATACAATGTCTCTAAGGAAATAGCACTCTTATAGGCCATTGATCTTTGAAGCACAGTGCAGTATTTCGCAGTCTGCGAGATTATACGCATGGCCTGCAAGCGTAATGGCGCGAGAGCCATGATTTACTTTAAATATTTTCGTTTTTATTCAATAATCTTTATGCGCTTGAAATTATTGCAAAAATCAAAGGCAATCAAAATCCTAACCACTAACCACTATTTGGTTGACAATTGACAAGTTGACATGTCCGTTAACAGATAAAAATGTCTGTTTATGTTTCGTTGACAGTTTATTAAAATATGGGAAAATTTATTTGGATGAGGATTTTTTATAATCTTTAGCATTTATGTTATATACACACAAGTCCTTTACATTAATTAAATACATTTATATTCAAATCTCACCGTCCCGTTAATTTACAGGATCATCAAAACTTCGGGTTAGTAACTTTTATATTTTTATAAGTGACTCTCTCTACGGTCGTTCCTTCATTGCTGAAGACGATCTTCCAAACGAACGACTAGTCTTGGCGTGATGCATCACGCCGAATCGAATCGACTATCGAATGTTTGAAACTGCAGCTTCAAATATTCGATAGTTTATTTTACTTTTAAATTCGTAATTGAAGTTCAAATGAAATATAAATGCCATCGTTTTACACAACTTTGTATCTAAATATTGCTATTAGGAATGCAATCACATTTAAAATTGCGTTTGCCTAGTACTTTCACATCTAAATATAATTATGCTTACATTATGTGACCTAAAAGCAGAAATGACAATTTATTTAACTCATGTTGGAGTACCCAATTTTATAATTGATGGCAACTTCATTAGGATCATATTAATAGTATTAATTTCCCATTTCATTATTAATATATTATCATGTATGTATATGTATTTGCTACTTTCTTTATTATAAAAAGTATAATAATTTATTTGTTTTAGAAAATGAAGAGTCTGGCTTTCTTTTCATAGTCAGATGGCAAATTAATATGCAAACTTTCAGTCGTTACCATTTCTAAAAGTTATTTAAAAGCCAGCCATTCACTTACCTATCCGTTTTAGCCGAGACGTAACACAATTGCGGGTTTAATTCGCTCTAAGAAAAATGTTAATGTATAAATGCCCGCGAGTTTCACGCTCTAAATGATTTAATTAGGAGCGTCGTTCCGCTCAGCGACGCCCTCTCTCGTTTCTACGAGAATATTTAGACAATAATTTTATCAGAATTGACGCGCTTTATGATGTTAACTGTACTTTTCACCGTCTGCTATTTGTGGGTTATCTGATTTATATTTAACTTTTGCTTTGCTTTCTCATATGTCATTAAAAACAGTTATAAATGTAAGAGTTTTGTCTTATTTTTATCCTTTAGCCAAACGAAAATAACTATTTTTTAAGCGTTTTAAATACTGATTTGGTAATGGCATATTGTTGATAAATGTTGTTTTCAAATATTATCTTGCCTTATAGAAGTATGGGAAAATGTATCCCATTGGGTAAAGGGTTATTAGTGGGTCCTAAATATTATAAGAACAAAAATGTCATGTAATATTATGATATTATTTATTTATCTCGATAAAAATATAATTTCAAGTATTGCAATACAGCTATGTTTACATCGCAATAATTAATATTTAGCGCAAGCCAAAAACGGTTTTCTTGTTTTATGATTGTCATAGATATGTAGATAAATAATCAGAGTTGTCGTCACAAGTCACAAAGAGAGTAGATATCGTAACAATTACGCACACAGTGAACATCAATTAATTAGCTGAATACCTAACGTGTAATTTTCTAAGGCGTTGATATATGTCAGCATGCAACGTCGGACACCGCGGAGACACGTGCTCACATCGCATTGCTGTCTGATCATGCGTGTGCATTATACTGGTGATTGAGTATGTGCGAAATTCCTTGCAAATATTACGCTGAACCAATCTTGCATATTAATCCATGAGTAAACAGAAAGGAAGTTAATTACTAAATAATATTTCCTCGTCAATCGTATTCTTCAAGTTTCGTCTGTAAGAGATTTTTATATAATACTAGCTGTACCCGTCGTCCGGGTAGGCTACCCTTATCACAAAGAAGTTTAAAAATAGATTACGACTCATTCTTCTACCTACCAAACATGCACAAAAATTTTCGTAAGAATCGGTCAAGCCGTTTCGCAGGAGTTTGGCAACAAACACTGAGACACGAGAATTTTTTATGTTCGATTTTGTTATATAAGTTTTCTGCATAGAAACTTAACCGTCTTTACTAAAAACCTAGCATTTTATATGTAAGAAAATCACAAAGTACAATAATAGGGAAGTGTAGGTATCGTTCAATGGGTCTAAAATTTGTTCAAAGTATTCTTGACGTTTTTCGACACCAAGATGTCGAAGCGAAAATGTTCAAACGTAGAAAATAACGAATACTGGGAGTCGACATATCCAGCGACATTCAGATCCGCGTTCACTAGCTTGATGTCCATAAGTCCACAACAGTTTGTCTCGGAATTTCTTACTTCGTACTACATCTCTGTGGAATCAGCTACCAGCTTCGGTGTTTCCGAACTGATACGACTTTTAAGAAAAGAGCATACTCATTCCTCAAAGGCCGACAATATATTTGCGAGCTTTCTCTGTTACAGTTGTACATGGGCGTTGGTAGCCACTCAAGTGAACCACCGGCTGTCTGTTTGTCCCTTGTTACATAAAAAAAACGAATACGGTAGGTCATAGGCAAAATCATTAGTCACCAATTCACTAACAAAGGAAACTTGGTTTTACCAGGAATAAACAATTTACCTTTAGTTGATGGACTTATTAGTGAATACACAACACTAAAGAAGGCTTCTTGTATCTATAGATACTACATCTACAACATCATCATTTCAGCCTGCATCAATCTCCACCACCATGTTGTTTCGTTGGATCTCTAGCTTTTCAGTCCACCTGTAGTAGGACGTTCCGCCTTTCACTTTACCACGCTTCGCCACTCAAGGGCCTTCAACCCCCAACGATTGTCAGATCTTTGAGCTATGTTACCTGTCCATTGCCACTTCAAGTTGCACATTTTGAGAGCGATGGTTACTTTGGTTCGCCTGCGTATCTCCTTACTGCGGATTCTATCACGCAGCGAAACACCAAGCATCGCTCTCTCCATGGCTCGTTAAGCGACCTTCATTTTGCATAAAATCTACAACATAAAATATTTATTTCTATATACTTTGATAATAAGATAAGTAAGTAGATTAGAAGTTCTAAATGGTGGTGAGGTCCACCATCTGGTGTAGACGAGGCTCGTTAACGCGCTGGCACGGAATTCGGAAAGCAGTCGCGTGCGCAACGCGCGGACAGACATTATCATAATTGATGAAAGCAGCGGAACGCCCAGGCGTTGAGCGCACTCTGCAACGATTTAGATAAATCGCTAATTTTAATGGGTTCACTACGTCAAAGCAAAAGAAATGAACACTGGCATCCCGGGAGTCCCAACAAAAGTAAACACGAATCGTTAGAGGTGTTGTTAGCAGTGTCATCAAAGTCAAGTGTTACGTGACGATGACGCGAGTTCAACGGTTGTTTTCCATCTCAAAAAGTGTCCAACGCGCCTAAATAAGTTTTCACTCCAAGAAAGCACGGAGATTAAAGAACACAAAGCGCAACGCGGGCTCGGCTTTCTGGCAAGAACTTGGCAGGCCAGCAATTCATCGTCCCAATATACCAAATGGTCAACATTTTAAACTTTACAACAGTTAAACCTAAATTTCCTAATTTTAAAACCTATTTATTAAGCCGTGAAAAGTATATTGGCGCAAAAACTAATATTTTTGCCTATACTACACGAGATGATCAATTCGGAGCTCTGAAACATCCAGCGCTGAAAGAGATTAATGGCGATCGGCTTATACTGGCGGCTACTTTGAAGCGTTCACGCAACAGACTGCGATAACAAACAGCTTTAATGATGCGCGAGAGAGAACTGCTTTTATAAATTATTTAACTTACAGTTGATTTAAATACCTTAACGGTAACGCGACTTATTGAAATCCGTATGACATTAGTTATTTTAGTTTTGAAATATACGCCGAAACGTTGACCTGACAAAAAGTAGACTAATAAGGCATACGTCTAGCCAGCAATTAGAGAAATTTTTCTCGAAGTGGTTGATCATCTCCTAATTTCGTTAAGGGATGTATAATTCTACAATAAAGAATGATAATAATTAAAACTTTAGACTGTTTTTTAAAAGCAGTCTTAAAAAACCATTGTTGTAACTCTAAAAACAATTAATCCTTGAATCAATTAGAATATCATAATGTGATCCATATGACGACTGTTTAAAAGTTTTTATGATCTTAATGATTTGTATTTTTATATATTTTATGGATTAAATACACATCAAATGTTTCATATCTTGTCCATGCATCTTAAGTCGAACATTGTTAAAGAGTTTTTGCTACTGCATTTATAATTTGAACCAAAAAAGAAAGTACTATTAAACATGAAGAATATTTGAATAAGAGACGCTCGGCTGACATGTTTTCGGGTCGTTGTTTTACCATTTCAAAAAAAGAGCTCGCCCGTAAATTAAAGCTTTCTTTTGCATTATAAATTCAAATTTCTGAAGGTGTAATAAAATGAGTTCATTAAAATCTCTGCTTAAGCTGTGTACACGAGTGAAACGTCTAGATTCAGAGATATGTGGCACCTAATTGGATGCGACGGTGTGCTCGCTGATAAAACAACGGCTTTCGTTTCACGCTCTTCAACAGACGATAATTAAGGTAAATCCTCGGTGCTTTACTGTTATCCATCTTATTTGTTTAAAACCTAAACTACTGTGCCATAGATCGAATATTCTACATTATTGCATAAATAAAATTAAACGTTCTGTCTGTACAGTTGAACTTACTTTTTTTTACTAATGGCGTAATATATCTATATATACGACTCCTATAACAAAAACGCAACTTTAAAACATTTTTGTCTGTCTATTTGTTTCTTCTGGGTAATCACCGCAACAGCAGAGCCGATTTTAACGGGATTTTCACGGGCAGGTAATTGATGTTACAAAGTATAAAATAGACTGGACTTAGAAAATTAATTAGGGTTCGCACAAAACATAAACATCCTCAAAATTTAACCGAGCTATGTATGTAAAATAAATGGAAGTATTCCAGACACTCGTACTTGTCCCTTAATGAGCACATTATTAAAACCGACATTGCGATTGCATAATGTGACGTGATGCCTTAGTTTATTGCAGCCTACAGGCATAAATACATTTAAAGAGAGTATATATATCGCGAGAATAATTCAAGTTTAAAAACCTAAAATTTAAATAATTCAAATGAAATGAGAAATTCATTCGTAGATTTAACAGTGTAGTTTAGTTTTTCATTGCTTGTCAAAAATATTATTTAGGCCGTTTGAGGACTTTTCCCAAAAATGCATATATTTTTTTTCCTGAAAGTAGTTGTTTGCACTGTAATGAGTGAAATTACGTCGGGGGAGGCTGTCTTTTTTATGCTATATATAATAGGGCTATTTGGAGCATTTCGACGTTAATGTTAACATTTACATGCATGCATATATATGCATTTTTGTGTTAAAACCAAAAAAATGACCGCAAAGGGGACAGGGCGATCGCTGCGCGTTCACCCATCCGATTCTAGCCTATCCGCAACAGATTTATGTTTCGCGCAGAATGTCAGCCTCCCCCGACGGAATATCACTTATTAGAGTGCAAAAACACAACTTCGAGAGGAAAAAAATCCAGGAATAAGCATTATTGGGAAAATTCCTCAAACTGCATAATAACCAAATATAAATTAAAGTTCATAAACTCAAATAAAATACAATCAAATCGTTTGAATAATATAAATTATCTAAAAAAAGGAAGACATTTTACACTTACAGCATGAAATTTAAATTAAGAAGAATACTTTACAGGCTTTTTTTGTGACTCAAAAGGCTTTCAAGTAACTTTCAGTATCTCGGCTCTGCCGACCAAAATGTCGTTCTCAAAAGTAATAAACATAACTATTGGTGCTCTAAAAGTGCAAACGATTGCTATTGGTGGGATATCTAACGGTTTTCCTGTAGCTACATTCACTCGCGTCACCTCAAACGTACGACCGGCGCCATGTTCATTTCGTTCAGTCCATCGCGAAGAATCGTGGGCGTTAGGTGTTTTTAATCGGAAAATTTGTAATAATATTTTACCGGTCCTACTGAACCGGTACACACGAATTTATTACTCAGAAATAGATATTAACTTAAATAAGTGTCAAGTTAATTCATGTTTGTGTTATTATTACACTTTACGAGTAAAACTTTTTAACATTAGTGTTAAGTGTTTTTGCGCGATCTAAGCGTCTGCATTTCTTTGGTTGTGTGCCTGGTGAAGAGTAGAGGTAAGTTTTTATGGTTAAATTTTTATGCCAATGCGTGGTTGCCGGGTGGATGGCCGGGCCCGGCGCGACGGTAGGGGAGCTAGCTTTGAATCGATTGTCCCGGCGTAGTCGGCTCTTACATACCTATAATGCCAACACCCTCTCTTTCGACCGCTGTCTACCTACCGATTTCGTATTTGAAGGGCTGCAAAAACATTTAAGAATAATTAGAGCTAAAGATTACTTAAGCAAGATTTTGTAAAGTTCTATTTTGTTGTTAGTTGTTTATTAATAACAATAGTAATTATTTGCGAAGTCCAAAAGTTAGTTCGGCAATATTGATGTAATAATTTGCGTCTTTAATTCAACTCGTCAGTGCACCGATCCGACAATTTATATTTTTATTTATATTCATAAACATCTGTAATTTAATCGCACGTACGTTCTTTGATAATATAATTTTACGAATAAGAGGACAGGATGCGAGATAGGCAATTTCCCCAGCTTAAGATAAGTCACGTTTAGAGATTTCGAGATCGTGATCAACGGTACAAAAAGAAAATTGCATTACACTTTATCAACGCGATATAACCGCAGCGTATTCTTCAAGTATCTTATATTTAGTCATTTTCAAATAATGTTAAAAATGTATGTTTTAGATATTCTCATATATGTGAGTCATATATTCAAATGTTTGTTCATATATGCATATAACTTCCTCTCGATATTAAATGTATAGTACGTACACCTTAATACAGAAAAATGAAGCCCAAGTTGCATGTTGTCACTTACATATATTAGGCCAGTTTTAAGATTCCTAATCAAATTTAACCAAAAAAGAACACAAATAAATTCTTATGATGTAAGACTTAAAAATTCCGTTTATTTGTCATCTTGTAATAATGCCTCCGAAATGAATAGATTTCGACGGGATATTTTGGATGTCAGGTAGCTGATGTCACAAGTTACTTTAAAATAATTGGGTTCCATACAAAAAATTTAAAGCTTCAAAATTTAACGCAATTATTGAATTCAACGCAGTCGAAATCGCGGTTTACTTCTACTATTTAAGTCTCGCCTTCTGGCAAGAGATGACTGGTGTGAAACTAATTTATAAATGTGAAAGTAACTGTGTCTGTTACGTTATCACGCCTATACCGCTGAACTAATTTTGATGAATTTCTATATTGGACCTTCAAGATGAACAGAGGCTACTTTTTGTCGCGAAAATAAAATTTGAAATGGGTGAAATAGGGGTTGGAAGTTTGTATGAAAGTCGAAGAAAACAAAGTCACGGCTTAAAGCTAGTTACTACACTATTTATATAAGTTAAAACTAAGGTTGTTTTCGCATGGACTAATTTCGACTTTTGATACTCCTCAAGTAACGTTACCTCTAAAAACTTTATTATACAATGTTCTCACACAAAATCACTTTTTCCTCACTTTTTAAGTGATTCTCGTATTTCCAATAGTATTAAATAAATTAATCACTAACAAACTTTAATTTGGAAAGCGTCTGTCGGCTGTTTAGTTAAGTCGTTGATAAACTTATAAGGTGTTATAAAACACGACTAACTCGTTTGATGACAGCTCATTTTTTTAACTTTTAAGAGAACCGTCGCTCCATTTTTATATCGATAACGATATTTTACATAAATTAACAAATTGATCAGAACTTCTTCTTTATTAATTTGCTTTATGTGTAAGATTTGGTCTCGATTTTTTTTAAATTAGTTTTTATCATATTGTATAAAGGCACAACTTTTACGACATACGGACTATATAACTTTTTTTTTGGTAATTATACAGTTTGAGGACTTTTCCCTTATGCTTATTCTTGTTTTTTTTTTCTTCTTGAAGTTGTTGTTTGCATTCTAAAAGGTGATGTTTTGTCGGAAGATGCTGAAATTTTGTTATTTTTATTGTTTTAACTCAGCGATAGCAAAGCGATCGCTTTGGTTGCTTTGCGGTCATTTTTTTTGGTTTCACACAGAAATGCATGGATATGAGATTGAGAAAGGCTTCAAAATGCCCTATTTTAGCACTCATTACTCTAAAAAAAAGTCAGCCTCTCCCGACGGAATTTCACTCATTAGAGTGCAAACAGCAACTTCCAGATGAAAAAAAAAACAAAAATATATATTTTTGGGAAAAAGTCCTGAAACTGCATAATTACCCTTTCTTTAAATGACTTTCGTAAATTGAAGCTTAGATTGTATTTTACGTTTTTAATATTGAAATTTTCGCCTTTTGAAAACTTAATTATAGCAGCATATTGCGAGCGTGCATATCCTCAATATACTATTACGCGAATAATTTAAAAATACAGAAATCTTCATCTCTATGGCTGTTTTTATAACCTCTCATTGAAAATACTTCCAAAAAAAATAGAAGTAAACTTTAAATATAAGATATGAGACTATGTTTTTTCCATAATTGGTGCCATTGCCTGTGTTACATTAACATTTAAAGCGCATGCATTCTATGCACCCTCAAAACCTTTAAAAAGGAAAAATGTCTATGCGGCTACTGTTAAGGCACATATCTTAGGGGCTATATTTATAGACACTGTTTGTCTCTGTTGCACTTTACTGTTGCCCAGTTAGCTGTCCTTATCCGCGGGGAGAGCTCATGGAATGTTGGCATTTTGCTGCTTGCACCGCGCCGGGTCGAGCAATCCTGGCTTAGCGGAGACCTAGCATTCCAGATATTTGCAATAAAGCTATGCATAATGTAGAAAAGTTTTGTCATATTTTATAGTAAATATTATGGTATATAGCTAATATTCTATTAACGTTTTACTAACAATGTACTCTATAACATTATACCTTAAAGTATAAATATTATATAGCGTAATCATCTTTGAAAACTTTCTTTAAACCTGTCTAGACTCCTATGTAAACTCACTTGAAGTAATATATATATGTATATATTTTTTAATGCTTTGCGTTAAGAATTTTGGAAAATCTTAAAATATTTCTGTTCGAATTAG
>JANCMC010000015.1:1385583-1395586 GCA_024363005.1 Charaxes varanes
CCTTTATATAGCACGCTTATGATATTTGAAATTTTAACCATCAAAAGTCCTTAAAAGTAAGATGTTATCCTCAAAAATAAAGCGTTCTCAAGTTGTTTTAGTAAAAATTGAGTTCTTTAAATTTATAACTCCTTAAAGAACTCTTATCAAACGAAACTCCCGAATTTTTTAATTATTTAGACAAGAATATGCTTTAAAGTTTCAAAACTACCCTATTTATTATTTCCACTGTTAAAGCAAGAAGGCACTTAAAATTAAGGCTGTAATAGTTTAAATTTTCACATCTGATGACGAATTCGACACAGACTGCTTATTGCATACATAATTAATTAATGATTAACATGTGAAAACATAATGTGTAAAGGTGTTTTCATATTTGACGTAATGTCGATATCGCAGTTTTAAAAGTTATTTCATATTTAAGAATAGTTCTTTACTATTTTCGGTAATAAGTGTCATAATCTTGTTATAATATACTACCTCTAAATCGCGACTTCGCCTGCATATATACAGTGATTCTGTTAAATTAAAATTAAAAATATGCTATAGAGATAAAATATTCAATTTGGACCAAATGATACGTAAATAAAATACCATCTTTCATGAATATCGGGTGACTTGGTAAGGAGTTCATTGGAAACACATAGTGACCCTGGACGAAAGGTCATCTAACACGAACTCTCGAAAACCGCGGGACGTTCAATGATTAAATTTGGCAAGGAGGTAGTTTACATTTAGTAAACATCCGCTACCAAAGAATATTTCGATAGGGCCAATTTAACGAGAGGTAACGGCTGTCGCAATTTTACGCGGACGATATATTTTGGAACTGCATTATCGATATGACTGTGAATGAAATAGACATGTTGTAGTTAGTTATTTGGGATTAAATGTTATTTTGGATTAATTTTATTTTGGAAAAAATATTATTTTCGAAATGTTTTCATTTTATTTTATTACCTTACAAAAAACTATCCTACACAATTCATGTTATGCGGTTACCGTTTGCCCATTTTGCAATAGTGTCTATTAATGTTTTAATTAGTTTAAATTGTTAGTTAATAATGCCATTGTAATGTTCACAGGGTGAATTAGAACAGCAATTACTACAAGCTAATCCCATCCTAGAAGCGTTCGGTAACGCTAAAACAGTCAAAAACGACAATTCGTCACGATTTGTAAGTATTGATATTGATCACTAATTTAATTGAACATAAAACGTAAAATTTAATACGATTATTTCATTTAAGGGTAAATTCATAAGAATAAACTTCGACGCGTCCGGATTCATCGCCGGCGCGAACATCGAAACGTATCTACTAGAAAAGTCGAGAGCGATCAGACAGGCGAAAGACGAGCGAACATTCCACATCTTCTACCAACTGCTATCGGGCGCCACGACGCAGCAGAAAGCCGAGTACATTCTAGAAGATCCCAAGGGCTATCCCTTCCTCACAAACGGTGCTCTCCCAGTCCCGGGAATCGATGATGCTGCTGAATTCCAAGCGACCATCAAATCGATGAACATAATGGGAATGAACAATGAGGACTTCAATTCGATATTCAGAATAGTGTCCGCCGTCCTACTGTTCGGTTCGATGCAGTTTAAACAGGAGAGGAATTCAGACCAGGCGACCTTGCCCGACAACACAGTAGCACAGAAAATTGCGCATCTGCTAGGTAAGACAATCCAAATTTTCTATAACTCGCTTAGGATTACTAATGGTATATTTGTAATTCATATTCTTTGTATTTCTTTTTCCAGGTCTTTCTGTAACAGAAATGACGAAAGCTTTTTTGAAACCCAGAATAAAAGTGGGCCGCGATTTTGTAACAAAAGCACAAACAAAGGAGCAGGTGGAATTCTCAGTCGAAGCCATCGGTAAAGCCTGTTATGAACGCCTGTTCAGATGGCTCGTCAACAGAATCAACAGGTCATTGGACAGGACAAAGAGACAGGGAGCATCCTTTATCGGTATCCTCGATATGGCAGGTTTCGAAATCTTCGAGTTGAACTCGTTCGAACAACTCTGTATAAACTACACGAACGAAAAACTGCAGCAACTCTTCAACCACACCATGTTCATTCTCGAGCAGGAGGAATATCAGAGAGAAGGTATCGAGTGGAAGTTTATCGACTTCGGCCTTGATTTGCAGCCGACTATCGACCTTATCGATAAACCTATGGGTATTATGGCCTTGTTGGACGAGGAGTGTTGGTTCCCCAAAGCGACTGACAAAACGTTCGTGGAAAAGCTCGTGCAATCCCACTCCGTCCATCCTAAATTCATGAAGACTGACTTCCGTGGCGTCGCAGATTTCGCCATTATTCACTACGCAGGTAAAGTCGATTATTCTGCGTCGCAATGGCTCATGAAGAACATGGACCCGCTCAACGAAAACGTCGTATCGTGTCTTCAGTCCTCCCAGGACCCATTCGTGTGCCACATTTGGAAGGATGCTGAAATCGTCGGCATGGCGCAACAAGCTTTGACAGACACGCAGTTTGGCGCTAGAACGAGAAAGGGAATGTTCAGAACAGTTTCCCAATTGTACAAAGAACAATTGACAAAACTGATGGCTACTTTACGCAACACGAATCCTAACTTCGTCAGATGTATCATTCCGAACCACGAGAAGAAGGCCGGCAAAATCGAGGCACCCCTGGTCCTGGATCAGCTTCGCTGCAACGGTGTGCTCGAGGGTATCAGAATTTGCCGACAAGGGTTCCCGAACCGAATACCATTCCAGGAATTTAGGCAGCGGTACGAGTTGCTCACCCCGAACATCATACCTAAAGGTTTCATGGACGGAAAGAAAGCCTGCGAGCAAATGATCGAGGCATTGGAACTGGACCACAACTTGTACCGCGTCGGGCAGTCGAAAATATTCTTCAGGGCCGGGGTACTGGCGCATCTAGAAGAGGAGAGGGACTACAAGATCACGGACCTGATCGTGAACTTCCAGGCGTTCTGCCGTGGGTACCTCGCCAGAAGGAACTACCAGAAGCGGCTGCAGCAACTTAACGCTATTCGCATCATCCAGAGGAATTGTGCGGCGTACCTCAAGCTCAGGAACTGGCAGTGGTGGAGGCTATATATTAAAGTGAGTTGACATTATTTTATTTTTTACATTCAATATGTTGATTTAGTGTCCTTTATATATTTAGTCATTTGGATATAGAAGAGTTGGATAAGCCTAGTTGGGGTCATAGCAAAATAAGGGAGTTTTTTTGCTGGTCCCTTCTTTTACATATTCTATATCATTATTTGCATTGTCACACTATTGTTATTATTTTCCACTGTTGCTGATGTCAACAATATGGCATTCTTAACATCTTTTATACATATCACTAAAGGTCTTGACGTATATTATATTTATAATGGAAATTCCTTCGTTCATGTATCATTATTTATGGTATAGTTTGGTTGATAAAATAGAATAATCAGATTGTCCTATAGTTGTAGTGCTTTCATCGAGAAATTTTAACGTCAACTGGCGGTGTTTAGAAAACATTCCAGCGATTATTATATAGATTTCTATTATTATGGCAATGAGTGAGCATGCCTGCGTGGGTCACGTGATGGTCAACCCGTCATTGTTTTGAATTTATGCAGTAACAGGTGATATAACTCACCTCATATTTGTTTGAATATTATATTCATATTTAGTGTCGATATATTCTGATCTTGCGACGTATGGGGTTGCCGGTTCCATTTCCGACATTTAAGTATCGTGGGTTAAGGGTGAATTATGTAATTACATATTCATACATTAGTTTAAAATGTTAATTGTACCTGTAAAAATCGACTCTTATCCATTAGGCATTTAGTTGCCAACCTTAGAGACAGACCTCATGTGTGTCTATTTTAATTAATATTTTAATAAGAGTTTGATAATGATGTCAAGGTATTGTGAGATCGTATTTAATTTAATCTTTTAAGAATAGATATATCTCCTGTAGTGGAGAGGCAGAAGAGAAAGATGAAAAAGAAGAATAGCTTCATACTGTCTATTGACACAAGTTAATATTTTCAGGTCAAACCTCTGTTGGAAGTGACGAAGCAGGAGGAGAAGTTGACCCAGAAGGAGGACGAGCTGCGACAGATCAAGGAGCGGCTGGAGTCGCAGGTGAAGCGCAGCCAGGAGTACGAGGCCAAGTACCAGCAAGCCAGCGCCGAGAAGACGCAGCTGGCCGAACAGTTGCAGGTGAGAATCGTTAATACAAGCCTCCTTTTATCATTAGACAAACTAAATTATTTAAATCAGTTATTCATGAACATGGTATATTTACTACTATTGTAGGTAGTCCAATATTAGGACAGGAGAACGTCTACGGGACCGCTCGTTTAAAAATAAAATTGATTATTCTTTTATTTATCCTTCGGATTCTTAAGACGTTTCCTTACTTAAACGGTACAGGCAGAACTGGAGCTCTGCGCCGAGGCAGAAGAGAGCCGCGCCCGCGCCGCAGCTCGGAAGCAAGAGCTGGAAGAGCTACTGCACGACCTCGAGGGGAGGATCGAGGAAGAAGAGGAACGGTGCAACTCTCTGCAGCAGGAGAAGAAACGCCTGCAGTTGAACATTCAGGTAAGCAGAACTAGCAACAACATGTTCTTTTGTTATGAAATGTGTCTGTCATGCGGGTAGTGTAGTGTAAGGGAGCGAATATAATACCCAAATTATTCGAGTGTTTAATAAGTAGTTGGATAATGTATTCTAAACGTGAAACTGGAATCTATTGGGTTGGGAAGAAGTAACAGTCGCAAGTAATCATATTAATTGCGACCGTTTACAAGTTGCGGTTGCATTTCACCATTGGGAATTGGTATGTTATTTTTGCCATCCAGCTTTCATAAAAAAGGTATCCCATCAAAAACTTTTTGTGTAAACTGTTGAGACCATTTGGCTCGCACCATCAAAAAGTTATCAGATATCTTTTAGACCCACGCCTCATACTCTACAGGCTCTTAATTTACACGTCGTAATTTGCTGATTTTACAAAATATGAGGTTAAATAATATGAGGTTTGGTCAAAATATGAGGCTAGGCTAAATTTATTTAGTGTTCATTACTCTTCAGTCATACAACAGGTCTTATATTATCAAGAGAGCCACGCCAGATAAACATAAGTACATGTCATATACTTATTTTAAATGTAATTATTTTTTACTATATTTGTTTAGGATCTAGAGGAACAGCTTGAAGAGGAAGAGGCGGCTCGGCAGAAGCTGCAGCTGGAGCGCGTACAGTGCGACTCCAAGCTCAAGAAGCTGGAAGAGGACCTCGCGCTCAGCGACGACACCAACCAGAAGCTCGTCAAAGAGAAGAAGGTAAGATATATAAGATGGAAAGCAAACAAGCCGTCCATCTGAAAGTACAGTGGTAGCTGGGTGTCGATACTCACTTGTTATCAGGGGAGCTGACTGCCTATCTCTCTAATAGGGTAGTTTTTACTAAAAGAAATCCTAATACATATTTGTTCTGGATAGTTGACAGAGGTTTACTACTATTGAACAGCAATCTGAGCGCGTGACGTCACGTCTTGCTAAACAAATTGTCGTTGCTAACGGATGTTCTAAGCACCCTCAAGTACAGCTGTTTGTTTGGCAAGAGGTTACGTCATACAAGACGCTATGATAGAACGTTTTGACGCTAAAATCTATCTGGATTTATAAAAACGCAAAATTAACCAGGTGAAAGTTTGTTTTTCCTTGTCTTGTTAGGTTAAGTTGACTGCAAAGCATAATATTAACTAGTTTCCGAAAAATAGCAAACTAGCTCGTTTACTTTTATATCAGAGTTAAAAGTATGATCTGTAATTACAAGTAATGTTTTAACAACTGTTTTTTTTTTAATTACAGCCTAATTCTCTAACAAACGAAAAAACATCCATTTTTTGTGTTATGTAATAGAAAATTATAGTTAATATTGCCCATATTCATTTCAGATTCTGGAGGAGCGAGCAAACGACCTATCTCAAGCTCTGGCTGAAGAGGAAGAAAAGGCCAAACATCTGAGCAAGCTCAAAG
Organism: Charaxes varanes; assembly: GCA_024363005.1. NCBI lineage: Eukaryota > Metazoa > Arthropoda > Insecta > Lepidoptera > Nymphalidae > Charaxes > Charaxes varanes. The sequence continues at coordinate 1,391,616 of JANCMC010000015.1, forward strand.
CCAAGCAGGAATCTGCAATTGCTGAGCTTGAGGAGAAATTACTTAAGGTAATGGAAACCAAATTGGTTGCCTTTAAACCACTATCGTAGTTGTTGGCTAATATTATTTTTTTTGAACTTTACATATAATATATATTGACCGAATAATACATAACTTGTATATACTTCTAGTTCTACAATCTACACTTAAGACAAATGAATACCTTTCATAGTGAAGAGCACATCTCTATTACACATTTCCTTCACCCTCTGAGGAATTTGGTAACAATATTATCTTCTGTGCGCAGCTAGAAAATTGCTAGATTTCACAAAAAATGTATTATCATTAAATAGAAGAAAGAGATTATATTGATTTTGCAATTGCATTAGATAGACCCATGTCAATACTAAAAAGGATGTCAGAAAATTGATTTCTCTAGATATCAGGTTTTCTTTTACAAATTATCTAGGCTGGTATCCTAGAAAGTTAGAATTCCGCAATGGAGAAAATATTCGTTTCATCTCATACGCAATTTATACATGGTACTTTTAATAGGTAGTCAAAATAAATTCACTATATTCACCAAAACTTAAAAAAATACTCATAAATAAGGAAAGAAAGATATTCATCAATGATAAATAGTTAATTTGACAAAAGTAATTAAACATTTTTATTGTTGATAACTTTTGGTGATCACAATTTTTGGACCATAATCCATATGTAATATTAACGAGGTACTATTTTATTGATATCACAAATTAGCATTTCAAACTCACGTACATAATAGGCTAGATAATTATCAATTTCTGAACTGTTGATTACAACTGCATCGATTGTATTGCAGGACCACCAGCTGCGTCAAGAAGTGGACCGAGCCAAGAGAAAGCTGGAGACAGAGCTGCAGGACGTAAAGGAGCAGCTGTCCGAGAAGAAGGCTCAGGTGGAGGAGCTGCAAGTGGTGTTGAGTGAGTGGATTGCTTCTCATTTGGCCGAGCATCGTTAGCTCTTGGCGCTCGCACCGTGCTTGACCCTGACCCTGCTCGCAGCCAAGCGCGAGGAGGAGCTGGCGGCGGCGCAGGGGCGCGTGGACGAGGAGGGCGCGGCGCGCGCGCTGGCGCAGAAGGCGGCGCGCGAGGCCGAGGCGGCGCTGGCCGAGGCGCACGAGGACCTGGACGTGGAGCGCGCCGCGCGCACCAAGGCCGAGAAGCTGCGCCGCGACCTCAACGAGGAGCTGGAGGCGCTCAAGAGCGAGCTGCTCGACTCGCTCGACACCACCGCCGGTGAGTAAATCATTTTATTCGATGACCGAAGAGTTTTCCTGCCCCTGTGTTGTGGGCGTTCAAGAGGAGTAAATATTCTCATTCTCAAAAGACGACAACCCATCTACGAGCTTTATGTTCATGTAAACAATTTCTATAGAGAATGCAGACTACAACGGGGCATTGGGTATAGACCCAACGTCCCATTGTAGTTTGCATTCTCGTCTAGTTTGTCGACAGGCATCATTTCCCCAATTACCCTAACCTTTTACCTTGTCTTGTTCCCCCGAGAATGTTCATATAAGTTAATTAATAAGGCGATTTTCCCAAAATTTTCACTTTGAGTAACATTTGAGGATGCCGGTTGCAGCCCAGCAGGAGCTGCGCTCCAAGCGCGAGCAGGAGGTGGCGGTCCTCAAGCGCAGCCTGGAGGAGGAGGCGGGCACGCACGAGGCGGCGCTGGCCGAGCAGCGCCACAAGCACTCCCAGGAGCTGCAGCAGCTCAACGACCAACACGACCAGCTCAAGAAGGCCAAGGCCGGTGAGTGCTGTACATTACTGTCCTTCCTTCAGCCTCATGTTTGTGGTTTATTTTATGTTACAAGGCGCAAACGAGCGCGCGGTAAGTGACTGCCGTCGTCCGCACCATCAAAAGGCTCGCGGACGCGTTGCTGACCTTTAAATAGTGGATTAGGCTAGTGGGAAGTCTCACAAACCGAACGAAACGAAATAACAATATCAACACTTGATGCGACAGCATTGCCGCCACTTCACGCTGATCTTATGTGAGAGAGAAGTACTGCTACCCGGACGCGCCAGCACAATTTGGATGCAGATCAAAAGGACTAGCGTGGCGATTCCTCTAAATAGACAAATAGATGGGACCAAACGAATAAGGGATGGATGTCTATGTGGTATACCCATTGCCACTTCAATTAGCCAATTTTCCCTCCTCATGCGGTTTTTGGAATTAAGAGCATAAGTATTCTATATTCAAATATGTATTTTGCCGCCGATTTAATTAAACCTTTCAGCTCAATTTGTCGATTTAGCGACGAAAACGCGTTATACATTTTTAATATTGACAATTAATTAATATGTTAATATTATTATAGTATCGCCTGTTGGCTATCCAATTAAATAAATCTTTTAAATTAAAAGTAGATCTACTAAGACCGTTCGCGTGATACTAGCGAAAATTTGCAACTGGCCCTAAAACTTTTAAGCTAGCATTAACGTCATTCTAAATTTAAATTTGCCAAATTTGACTAACACGTCAGTCGAACTAACATAATAATTTTTCGAAACTTGTCATCTACATATACTTTTAAGCGTTTATTATTATTTAAATTTTTAATGTAGTCTTTTTACTTTATTATAAATTGTATTACAATGGCGAAGGAGCGTAAACAGAAGAATGTGAAATTCGGTTTCTCGAAGGACGATAACTTCGATGTTGAGAATTCTTTACCGCACGAGGAGGGAACCGCGTTCAATTCCGCGCGCGACTACTGGCAGCACATGTGCAGAACCACCTCCCCGGAACGGAAAAACGACATACAGTTCAAATGTTAGTCTTTTTACATCTCAATTCTGCTCATACTTGGGAGTTCATTCAACCGGAATTTCAATTGAAAGAGTGCAGTAAGTGAAGAGATTCTTAAGACTCAGGAGGATTTCCTGCAATTTTTTTGATTTATCATTACAAAAACCCACCACAGAAGTTAAGATTTATTCAAAAATACCAAATATTATGTTTGCTTTTCACGAATTGGTAAATTTATCAATTTAAAATATTTTGAGCTGACGCTTGTAGTTATCATTAAATTGTGATCGTCAAGACGAAAAGGAAGAAGACAATCTTGACCCTCCCACAGTAGCAGCAGAATCCTCAAATTCCGGCGACGCGTTTTAAGACCCAATCCAACGGGAATATTATACATGCATAAGAAGTATTCCTAATAATTTTATTTCACATAAAATTAAGGTTTGGAGAAGGCCAAGCAGGCGCTGGAGGCGGAGAACGCGGACCTGGCCACGGAGCTGAAGAGCGCGAGCGCGGCGCGCGCCGAGGGCGAGCGGCGCCGCAAGCAGGCCGAGGCGCAGCTGCAGGACGTCGCCGCCAAGCTGCAGGACGTCGAGCGAGTGCGGTGAGCACTCTCTTCGTCTCTTTTTTTTATAAAACAAGGGGCAAACGGGTTAGTGGTTCACCTAAGTGACTACCGACGCCCATGGACAACTGCAACACAATTTCTCTTTCTTCTTGTTTTCGAGTCAATCGAATTTGTCGAAGCGTCGTTATACCGTCTTGTACCAACAGCATGGCGATTGCCGTGCTGTTTCGTAATAATGGTCGTCTATAATATTGATGCACGTTTTTTCTACATTGGTAGTCAAAAATTAAAGTCATCGTTTAATTACTCTTTGTGTTGCCACAGCTCGGAGCTGGTGGACAAGTGCATACGGCTGCAAGGCGAGGCGGAACAGGCGCTGCAGCAGCTGGAGCAGGCCGAGCTCAAGGCCTCCGCCGCCGCCAAGCAGGCAGCCACCGCCGGCGCGCAGCACGCCGAAGTGCAGGTAGAGTTGGGGGTGCGGTGCGGTAGAGTTAGGGAGGATTTAGTACTCAAGATGGATTGCAGTAGAGTTAGGGTGGGGTTACAAGTAGAGCAAAGCATGGAAACTCTATTGTAATGTGGACCTACCCAACTGGGAAGAGTACCTCGAATCAAAAAA
>JANCMC010000015.1:1474528-1485236 GCA_024363005.1 Charaxes varanes
ACGCCTATTTACTGAGTACTTAATCGTCGATAGATTGAGTAGTTACTCGTCGATCTATTATATAGTTCCTCGGTAATCTACTAAGAAGTTATTCGCAAATATAAGATACCCGTTGAACTTAAGTATTAAGTAGTTACTCGCCAAGTAATTTTACTCGGTGAGTAAAAATAAGTAAGGAGTAGCAAACATGATTTACTCTTGTTTACTAATTGATGCTTTGAGGTGATAAAATCATTCCCAAGATTACTTTAGATTTTAAGTGGTGAGATGACTATTTGTGACTTTACTTGCTAAGTTTTCATTAATAATTTAAGAGTAATCAAACGTTAACTACTAAATTATTAGTTTTAATCAATTTATTTTTATCAAATTTTTATTTTAGCTTGATATTTAGGTTTTTTGCCTATTCTGTTGTGTTCATCGTGTGTGTTTGTAACTAGCTTAATGTGCCTCGAATAGTACAGACGTTATAGATGTTAGGGATTTTTTTTACTTCGTTTTTAATTATCAGAAATTGTCATATAATTTTACCCTTAACTCTGGTGTCGGCTCTGGTATTTAATACTCTGGAATCGACGCGACGGAATGACTAAGAACAAAATGTGCTTATAATTAGATAGGAAGTTAACAAAGTCGCGCGCATCAGCAAGTGTAATTATAAAATAAAACTTAATTGTTCTATTTACACACTCTTGAGTGTCCCTCATTTTTTTTTAATATTCAAATCAATAAAGGAAACTTTTAATATTCTTATATGTCGATTCTGTCAGCTAAGTTACGTCAAAGTCAATTTTTTTTTTAGTAAAATCAGTCTTTTTACAAGCGCTTATGATAGATAAACGTTAAATAATTATTTTTCTAATGCCCGAGCCCGAGACATAGCTTCATTTGAATGATCATTGCAATGATCATGTAGTGTGGCCGGGGACTTTGTGTAACTTCACAAAGTTTTGTAGTACTTTATAGACTTCAAGATCAAAAATGTACAAACACTGAGCTATGTCTGGACTATATCCGGTATTAGATTATATATATACATTTTGCTTGTAGGATTTTCAGCTTAAGAGCTAAGCACTCACGCCGTGATCTGAGTTCTGAGTCGAATAAAAGCTCTCTGAACAAATAACATACAATAACATAGATTGAATTAAATAAAATATAGTTCCCACCGGGTTTCCGAGAAGACTCGTTTACTTGATGATTGATTGACAGTGATTAGGTGTCGAGTGGTTACTATTTTAACACGGACGCCGCTAAGTAACGGTTGATCGCTGATGGCACTTGCGTCTAGAGATAACACGGTCCATAGACGCGCCATAACAAATCTACTCTGTGGACGATCAACTTATTATATAAACGCTACTAGCTGTTTCTTGCAGCTTCTCTTGTGTCCCCTTCATTTTAAATCAGCGCTTTAATACTGCTGTGTATAGATTTCTCTTCATCAATATTTAATTTAATCTGACTTGCCTAGAGTTTCAGAAAAAGTTTTTAGCCCAGAGATAGGTTACGTATGCTTTTGTAGTGTTTACATGTAGTGTGTACATTTAATTTAGGTACATCCTCTAATTGGAAAGTTATTACCATAAATGACAATATGTATATCCTTCAAAAGTTTAATTTCAACGTTTCCTCCATTTGTGCGTCGTAGTTGAAAAACACTTAAATCAAAAAGTATATTTCAGAAATATTTTAAGTCTCGTAGTCTCGAATTTATTCAACTTAGGTTAATATAGAAGTGGTAAATACGAAAGTTTAGGAGTTGGAAGGAAATTGGCTGGAATTAAACCCTACCTTACGGATTTCAATCAATTCTATTTGACATTACTCTGATAGTTCGTGGCTGTCAATCAAACTTGTCACATCTTTCACGTTCTCAAAAGGAGTTCGCCACTTTGGCGTCTCAATGCGTTTCTTTTAACAAAATACCGTTATGCAATAATGGTACTTTCAAAATTGTCGCTAATTATGTAGTTTGCTTACTTTCCCAAAAATGTATATTTTTCCTTCTTCTCCAAGTTGCTGTTTGTATTCTAATATATATTCCGTGCGGGGGAAGTTGACATTTCCCAAAAGAATTATCGAGTTATGAATGCTATAATAGGACATTTGGAGCATTACGACGGTAATTTTAACATTACACACACACGTGTCGAATAAAAAAAAAGTCCGTCTCCACCGACGGAATATCTTTTATTAAGAGTGTAAACATAAACAACATTTTCGAGAAAAAAATCTATGCAATTTTGAGAAAATAACCAAAGTACGTAATTACTGACAATTTTGAAAGTAATGCATAACGGTTAATTACCAAATCGTCTTCATAGATTTTATTTGCTTTATGTGTTATTTGAAAACTTTCAGTACATTATTTGTTTCTTTTATCATTTTAGACCTCTGTTGTAGTTATAAAATCTATTTTCTAAGTTGTGCTTATAAAATGTGACTCTAGCTGAGCTGTGCACGTTGGATCGTACTGTAAATACTTCATGTAAAAATAAGTGGAAATTCACTAGAAAATAATATCATAATTATTCTTTCTTAAAAGCGGTTATTTGACCTAACTTTATATACATCATACGCACAATGAACGGCTTGACTGATAAAAGCAATTGTTATGATTTTTCTTTCTTAAAAGAAAAAAATAAATAAATTGTCAGAACTGGAACAAGTTGAAATGGAACCACATGCGAAGCGCCATCTTTCAAATAATAAAATAATCATCAAAATCGGTTCTGCCGGTCGAAAGTTTGATGTTCCAAACGTAGAAAAAAAATTAGTCAAATTGAGAGCCTCCTCCCTTTTTGAAGTCGGTTTAAAATGTTAACAGTCCAAAAATCAATTATTAAAACGTTAATTGCCCAATAATAAGTGACGATAGTAACAATGTTTTTCTTACCTTACGAGTTATTAATTCGTCTATGGCGAGCAAATAAACAAAGAGTTCACGTCATCCATAGAATTGCGTGTATTCATGTCTCAAATGCCTTCAACGCATCTGCCAACCTTCTGGTAAAAGTCAGTGTACCATAATATTTTCGAAGTTTTGTTATTAAAGTATTTGCAGTGACGATCCACTTTTGTATTACGAAACTTCTATTTGTTTAAGTGGTTGAACTCTTTATATCTTTTTTAATTTTCACTTTTATATATTTTTTAAATAAAGCATGAAAGTGTTGTATTGTTTTATTTCAAAACTGTGTTAGAGTCATGTTTTAAAGCAAAATATGAATCTTTGATTCGGTTACCGCTTCTTTCCTTTCTAATAAAAATAATCACTCCAGTAGACTTCGACTATAATGATTAAGGGATCTTCTAAAAAGACTACTTATTTCTCAAAGGCCGTACACTCATCGGCGAACTATGCAATGGTCCACGGGCATTGGTAGTCACTTACGTTAATCGTTTGCCCATTGGTCCCGCGTAAGAAAGAAATATATTATTTAAGTTCCTTTGAGAAGGTTGTACTTTAATCAATGGGCGGCATTTGGGTCCATCGCTAGGTTAAGCAGTTTTTAACGCAGCCGGGTGATAGGTGGGTGACCCATTAACACTGGTTTTCAAATGTCTGACCTCCATGTTCCTGAAAGCTCGTAAAACAGTGTGACCCCATTAATGTCAGAGTGTTAGTAGAGTAGAGTAGCAGAGTGAGATTGGAGAGATTATGGTGTTTCGAGGGATGACGTCACACGGCAATCGCTTATCTAACTCGCCCTTACAACCACATCCTCTGTAATTTAAGTGGTTTCTGGTACTAGACCGGGATAACGCCTAGGTAGAGGAAATTTTCAAGTTCTTGTATTTTTATCTGCACGCACAATATTCGATTCGATATACTAAGTATAAATTAGAACGCTGCCCAAAAATCAATATCCTACAAACGTACGAGTATCTAGGAAACAGATAAGCCTATTTAGCAAACAATCCGCGTGGAAATGCACAGAGTAAATGAGGCTGGGCCGCTGGAATATCATCGCACGCGTCGTCTATGCTAATGCGCGCGGGCGCATTAAAATGCAAGATGGCGGAAGCGCGCACGCGAGGTCGCGGGGTCGCGCCGTCCACGCGCCATTGTCCAGACACACGCGGTGACCACACGATACTATCTGTATATTAGCACAAGAGCGTGGCCAGTCCAAAATAGAGGATGGAAAAGTATGAACTTTAAATACAGCTTAGACTACAGCGTGACATAAATGCTGGGAATAGAATAGAACAATTACGTTCATTAGATAGATTCTACTAGCGAGATTTGCTTTATCGGTTAAACCATTCCTGTGAGTAGACTCAGGACTTTGATTTCCTTGGATTGCCTACATTTTTTTCATTTTTTGACACAATTATAATATCAAATCTGCTCTGTGGACGATCAACTTATTATATAAACAACTAGCTGTTTCTTGCAGCTTCTCTTGTGTCCCCTACATTTTAAATCAGCGCTTTAATACTGCTGTGTATAGATTTCTCTTCATCAATATTTAATTTAATCTGACTTGCCTAGAGTTTCAGAAAAAGTTTTTAGCCCAGAGATAGGTTACGTATGCTTTTGTAGTGTTTACATGTAGTGTGTACATTTAATTTAGGTACATCCTCTAATTGGAAAGTTATTACCATAAATGACAATATGTATATCCTTCAAAAGTTTAATTTCAACGTTTCCTCCATTTGTGCGTCGTAGTTGAAAAACACTTAAATCAAAAAGTATATTTCAGAAATATTTTAAGTCTCGTAGTCTCGAATTTATTCAACTTAGGTTAATATAGAAGTGGTAAATACGAAAGTTTAGGAGTTGGAAGGAAATTGGCTGGAATTAAACCCTACCTTACGGATTTCAATCAATTCTATTTGACATTACTCTGATAGTTCGTGGCTGTCAATCAAACTTGTCACATCTTTCACGTTCTCAAAAGGAGTTCGCCACTTTGGCGTCTCAATGCGTTTCTTTTAACAAAATACCGTTATGCAATAATGGTACTTTCAAAATTGTCGCTAATTATGTAGTTTGCTTACTTTCCCAAAAATGTATATTTTTCCTTCTTCTCCAAGTTGCTGTTTGTATTCTAATATATATTCCGTGCGGGGGAAGTTGACATTTCCCAAAAGAATTATCGAGTTATGAATGCTATAATAGGACATTTGGAGCATTACGACGGTAATTTTAACATTACACACACACGTGTCGAATAAAAAAAAAGTCCGTCTCCACCGACGGAATATCTTTTATTAAGAGTGTAAACATAAACAACATTTTCGAGAAAAAAATCTATGCAATTTTGAGAAAATAACCAAAGTACGTAATTACTGACAATTTTGAAAGTAATGCATAACGGTTAATTACCAAATCGTCTTCATAGATTTTATTTGCTTTATGTGTTATTTGAAAACTTTCAGTACATTATTTGTTTCTTTTATCATTTTAGACCTCTGTTGTAGTTATAAAATCTATTTTCTAAGTTGTGCTTATAAAATGTGACTCTAGCTGAGCTGTGCACGTTGGATCGTACTGTAAATACTTCATGTAAAAATAAGTGGAAATTCACTAGAAAATAATATCATAATTATTCTTTCTTAAAAGCGGTTATTTGACCTAACTTTATATACATCATACGCACAATGAACGGCTTGACTGATAAAAGCAATTGTTATGATTTTTCTTTCTTAAAAGAAAAAAATAAATAAATTGTCAGAACTGGAACAAGTTGAAATGGAACCACATGCGAAGCGCCATCTTTCAAATAATAAAATAATCATCAAAATCGGTTCTGCCGGTCGAAAGTTTGATGTTCCAAACGTAGAAAAAAAATTAGTCAAATTGAGAGCCTCCTCCCTTTTTGAAGTCGGTTTAAAATGTTAACAGTCCAAAAATCAATTATTAAAACGTTAATTGCCCAATAATAAGTGACGATAGTAACAATGTTTTTCTTACCTTACGAGTTATTAATTCGTCTATGGCGAGCAAATAAACAAAGAGTTCACGTCATCCATAGAATTGCGTGTATTCATGTCTCAAATGCCTTCAACGCATCTGCCAACCTTCTGGTAAAAGTCAGTGTACCATAATATTTTCGAAGTTTTGTTATTAAAGTATTTGCAGTGACGATCCACTTTTGTATTACGAAACTTCTATTTGTTTAAGTGGTTGAACTCTTTATATCTTTTTTAATTTTCACTTTTATATATTTTTTAAATAAAGCATGAAAGTGTTGTATTGTTTTATTTCAAAACTGTGTTAGAGTCATGTTTTAAAGCAAAATATGAATCTTTGATTCGGTTACCGCTTCTTTCCTTTCTAATAAAAATAATCACTCCAGTAGACTTCGACTATAATGATTAAGGGATCTTCTAAAAAGACTACTTATTTCTCAAAGGCCGTACACTCATCGGCGAACTATGCAATGGTCCACGGGCATTGGTAGTCACTTACGTTAATCGTTTGCCCATTGGTCCCGCGTAAGAAAGAAATATATTATTTAAGTTCCTTTGAGAAGGTTGTACTTTAATCAATGGGCGGCATTTGGGTCCATCGCTAGGTTAAGCAGTTTTTAACGCAGCCGGGTGATAGGTGGGTGACCCATTAACACTGGTTTTCAAATGTCTGACCTCCATGTTCCTGAAAGCTCGTAAAACAGTGTGACCCCATTAATGTCAGAGTGTTAGTAGAGTAGAGTAGCAGAGTGAGATTGGAGAGATTATGGTGTTTCGAGGGATGACGTCACACGGCAATCGCTTATCTAACTCGCCCTTACAACCACATCCTCTGTAATTTAAGTGGTTTCTGGTACTAGACCGGGATAACGCCTAGGTAGAGGAAATTTTCAAGTTCTTGTATTTTTATCTGCACGCACAATATTCGATTCGATATACTAAGTATAAATTAGAACGCTGCCCAAAAATCAATATCCTACAAACGTACGAGTATCTAGGAAACAGATAAGCCTATTTAGCAAACAATCCGCGTGGAAATGCACAGAGTAAATGAGGCTGGGCCGCTGGAATATCATCGCACGCGTCGTCTATGCTAATGCGCGCGGGCGCATTAAAATGCAAGATGGCGGAAGCGCGCACGCGAGGTCGCGGGGTCGCGCCGTCCACGCGCCATTGTCCAGACACACGCGGTGACCACACGATACTATCTGTATATTAGCACAAGAGCGTGGCCAGTCCAAAATAGAGGATGGAAAAGTATGAACTTTAAATACAGCTTAGACTACAGCGTGACATAAATGCTGGGAATAGAATAGAACAATTACGTTCATTAGATAGATTCTACTAGCGAGATTTGCTTTATCGGTTAAACCATTCCTGTGAGTAGACTCAGGACTTTGATTTCCTTGGATTGCCTACATTTTTTTCATTTTTTGACACAATTATAATATCAACTCTGCTCTGTGGACGATCAACTTATTATATAAACAACTAGCTGTTTCTTGCAGCTTCGCGTTGTAACACTATCAAGGGCACTATAATTTTTACAAATAGGAAAACTTTATTTAAGACCATGACCCATAGGTGTTAGTAGTAGTAAACATATTATTTCTATGTTAGTATAATTTACATTCTTGCAAATAATATCTTTAGTTGTTTTGTTTAGGTTTTATTTGACTTATGTACCTAAAATTCAACCTTGCGTCTGGTTACCCCATAGATTTCCTCTCACGATCTGCAAATCGAGGCGCACAATAGCTCGCTAGAAACCTGGCTGAAATCGAACGAATAAATTATTTTGCCCAATAATTACGTGTTTTGTTTCACCGAGATTTCTATCGACATCTTTTTCGAATTGAGACTTGACTTGTCGAACTTTAGATTTTTTTTTATATAACACAAGCAATAGTGTAGATACGCTTATAATATTCTTGATACCTCTTTAACTAACATTAAAAGTGCGTGTAAAGTGGCTTAATAGTTCGAAGTATTTTTTAAACTTAGGCTCATTTCAATATAGGATTGTGATAATACAGGAATAGGTCCTGTGACTAAGTCTTTGGGCTATCAGAATAGGGTTTAATTTGTATCCTTAAAATGTGAATTTTAAAAGATCGTCAGAAATTCAGCCATGTTTTCATTTACAATTTTTTTATTAGCCTGTTGTGTCCCACTGCTGGGCAAAGGCCTAACCCTTCTTGATCCATTATGTATATTAAAAGTTTAATTATCTAAGTGGACTAAGTCGTGGGTCATAAACATATACCTGGTTGCGCATACGTTTCCTAAAACAAGGAGATATATATTAGCATTTAATCTAGGGTTAAATTTATTCCCACTGAATATGGCTTGTTAAGTTGGACAATTTTCGCTCGGATTTATACGTATAGAGAGGCAATTTCACCACTCCTATCTCGGCTGACCTTTATAGCGGATTTATTGCGCGGCCGCGTTGCATTAGCGACCGGCCGCGGCGTATCAAACTTTGGCACGGTGCATATAAATAAAGGTAGCTGGAGAGCAACAATTGTGGCACGCGTCGATCGCTCGTAAACACTCGGGTTTCGTCGGCATCGCTCGTGCTGATGATATCGCAGGGTTATGTTGTTTAGAGCGTAGACCACTTGTGTCATAGATAGTGCTCGGACCAAATAAATCAAGTTAGCCGGAGAGCAACAATTGTTAGACGCTTCAATCGCTTATAAAGTAAAAAAGAGAGTTTTTTAGTGCATTACTCTGTGTTCAGGTGCGAACGCAAACTAGGTTGCGATTGTACTCCAACCTCTGACAGCGGTCTGCGGTATTAACAGTCTCTGATTTAAGCCTTCGTGATGTGCATGACTTCGTGTCTAGTAACGATGAACTTTTGTTGCATTCATTGCTCTGTGTTAAGGTGCGTAAGTGTCGCCAACTAGGTCGCGATTCCACTCCAACCTCTGACAGCGGTCTACCTTAGTAGTAACAGTCTCTGATTTAAGCCTTCGTTACGCGCATGAGTTCGTGTTTAGTAATGAGGAGGTTTTACTTCATTTGTTGCTCTAAGTTAAGGTGTGTACGCGTCGCAAACTAGCTTGCGATTCCATTCCAACCTCTGACAGCGGTCTACCTTAGTAACAGTCTCTGATTTAAGCTTTCTTAATGCGGGTGATTTTGTGTCTAGTAATGATGAGGTATTACTACATTCATTACTCTGTGTTGAGGTGCGCACGCGCCGCAAACTAGGTCGCGATTCCACTCCAACCTCTGACAGCGGTCTGCGGTAGTAACCGCCTCTGATTTAAACCTTCGTGACGCGCATGATCTCGCGTGAAATACTAACGGCTGCCTCGTACTCTGTGTCGATTGTTGACTCATCGCGATATATGCCCATGTATTGTGTGGAAGCTGAGTGTGGGTGTCGCGACGGAATGTTTGGGACCGTGTTTATTCTAATATCGTATCGCCTCTATGATTTTCTACAAGGAATATTAAACCTTTCATATATTGTTTATGGTTTATCTCTACATTTTTTCTGATTGCTGTCCAATAAATTTTATATTCAACATTATTAATACTTTTCGTTACTAAACAACTAAAACAAAATCGATAATTATAATCGTATCACAATCATTTAAGATGCGCTAATTAAATATCGGTGATCATTAATATTTATGATGATGGATCTAATTGAATATTGATCATCATTAATAATCACCTTACGGACCAACTTATTAAAATGTATATCATCGCATCATAATCATTGAAAGTATTGCCGCCGAATAAAATAAATATAATTAATTTATCATTCAATAACTAGAGATTGATCAAAATAGACTTAGATCATAATAGATTGTTCCTGCTGATTAAATTAATCATCTAGCGTCATTAACTATTGACGAAGACACATAGCTACGATGAATGATTTAATTGATCGCTATTCTGTAGACTAAATGAATATTGATCATTATTAAGTCTACGGCAACGATTATATGACGTTAAAAATCGGTGCAACGATCATCCGAATGCTTTAACGCCTGGCATACTACCAAAGCACATCTCTAGCTTTCTGCTAAATGCACGTTTCGCTTCTATACCGAAGCATCTTTAGAAGGTTGATTCTACAATTGCCAATCCTAAAGTATTTTTAATATTCAAAGAAGAAATTGCAGAAGAATTATTGAAGTAACTAGCTAAAACGCGCTACTTAACTCGCGTGAATTTATTGAATTCGTTTAAAGATTTTATTTTTTTGTGCGGAACCCCAATCATTTTGCTAAAAAATAAAGTAGCCCATGCTTGCCCAGCTTATACCTTATAACATCAGCTATGAGCCAGTGAATGTCCTTTCGAAATCGGTCCAGCCGTTTCGGAGACTACCCGCAACAAAGAGACAAATATAAATGTTTTATATTTATATGTATATATAAGTTACATTGCAAAATGCAATAGATAGACAGTCCGTTCTGACAACGCCGTGTCGGATTAAGGCTAAGAACCCGCGCCGAGAAGCGATCGCAGGGAAATGACAGTAAACGTTACAACGTCGACTGTTAGACTGTCGTATAGTCCCAATAGATGACTGACTCCAACCGCGTGTAAACTTTCAGTCGCGGTTGAAAACGCTGCAATTGCTTTGGATATTCTAACCTCATTGGTGTGCCTTGAGTTTCAGAATAGAGGGACACCTTATCCGTGCTAAAGCGAGTAGTACTTGTAGAGCTTACAGTTCCATGGGAGACCAACATCCCTAAAGACCATCTGATAGAAACGAACAAGTACTTTGACCTAACCAATGAGCTCACCT
>JANCMC010000015.1:1515402-1540420 GCA_024363005.1 Charaxes varanes
TGTTTTACGGCACCCCGCTATACTTGAAGGAAAGAACACGTATTTATCATCGACTCTGATGTCATAGGCAACATTTTGTAAATATTTGACCAATGGGTCTCGCCCAAACAATTGCATTCTAAGTAAAGAAGAAGATGACGGGTTCCTTCCGAAACACCAGTGTTAGAATGCGTCACCCATCTATCACCCAGCCGCGGTAAGAACTACTTTAACTCACTATTAAACTCAAATGCCGGTCACTGAACCTTCGACCTCCTGGTCAATTTATGTCCAATAAATTATAATATTATTTATGTTTTTATAACTAATATTTTCTCTTTCAGAGTTGATGAGCGCAATCAACGCAGAGCTCGTTTGGACTTTGGAACTAAATTAGGAATGAATTCACCATTTTGAAGATTTTTTTTATTTTTTTCTAGTCAATTATGCTTAGTAGAATTTCAAACACTAACAAGACCAACTGGATGGTTGATACTATATATTAGTTTAAGAGATACATACCTTTTGTACCTACCTACTATTTTGTACTTAATTTATTATATAATATTTAAGTAAATGAATATGATTTTCAGATATTAATTTTTTAATAAAATAATAACAATGACCAGTGTTTCATTTAGCAATAAAAAACTTAATATTAAACAAATAGTTTATTCGGACTAACTTCTTATCTTGTGATGTATTATAACATATTGCTATGTCAGAAAACACAGCAGCTATTACTGTAATACAGTGGTTAAAGGCCAATGTTTCTTATACTGAGCCACTTTTGAGGTTAGCTGTTATAAACTACATTTAATCCTAACAAAACATTATTCCTTTCTTAAATTACAAACTTCAGAACATGATCTTACATTCCTGCAGTAGTCAACCATATCCTCGTGATATAAATTATGCGTTAATAACGAATTTTAATTACAATCTCTACACTATTGTTAGTTACTAAAAACTTGTACTTATAGGTACGTAAATAGAGGTGTTCCTATCACTAGGAATCATCAGGTATGTCCAATATTTCTTGAACAAACGATGCGACGTCTGTCTCTTTCTGACTGTGTTCTTGACAAAAAGGATGGACCAGGAGAGCATCATAATTAGGTCTTCTTTTGTAATCTTTTTCCAGACATTTTGTGATCATATCTTCAAATTCTGGTGAGAATTGCCCCTTTGGAAGACGAGGAGGATCATCCTTTACCACCTGTTTCAGCTGTTCAAATGGAGTGCCCCATGTGTTATAAGGAAATTGACCTGTTGCTAGTTCTATCATTGATATTCCCAATGACCACACATCACTGCGGATGTCATATTGACCTGGATTTCCAGTTGGATCAATCCTTTCTGGAGCCATATAGGGTTTGCACCCTGCATCAATCGTTTTAGCTACAGAATCTACTAAATATCCTGAGATACCAAAGTCACACATCTTCACTTCACCTTTTCTGTTAATCAGAATATTAGATGGCTTAACATCTCTGTGTATGACCCTCAATTTTGAATAGAGATAATGCAAAGCACTTACAACAGAAAATGAAATTTTACCAAGAATATTTTCTGTTATGGTTTTATTGTTTTTGTAAGCCTTTGTGTAAAACTTATCAAGACTCATATCCATAACTTCCATACAGATCCAAACATCCCCCTCTCTAAACATGGCACCATAGAAATGAACTGTGTAAGGACAAGCACTTGCCCTCATGGATACATCTAAATCCATCAACAAGCGTTTCAGTTCTAATGATTGAGTGTTGAATGATGCAGTGATTCTCTGAAATAGAATAAGAATTCTATTTAAAAAAATTGAGATTGCAGGATTAGATGATGATCACAATTTTAAGATATAGTTTAATACATGTTGTCCCTGCAAAATATGAGATGTTACTATGGTTCCTAGTTAAATATGCCCTTAGATTCTGGCAGAAAGCAAAAACTATATAAGATGTAAATTGTGAGTTAGAGTATTTACCAGTTAAATTAGTCTTTGTGCATGTTTTTTTTGCATGCACAGACATTTTAAACATAGTGTACATAAAAAATATACCATACATGGTATATACCACATATGGTATATTTATTTGTACAGATAAAGATGATAAAAATTATTTAACAAAACTGAATACAGTATGATTACCCAGAAACTGTTGCTTAGCAACCAAAGACAACAGAAAGACCAAAATGCTTATACCATATTGGAACATTACAAAACAACCTTATTTAATATTTATAAATAGTAGTGTATCTATAAGTGGATGTCATTTTAAAGTATTAGTAAAATGAGCTGTCTTTTTTTTATTTCCAAGTTGCAGTCAGTAATATCATACCTTATACATTTGAAGATTTGACACTTTTTTTAATTATAGGACATTACAGAATTGGTACAACAATAGTATAGAGAATAAAAAGTGGAAAGAAAGCATTTTGTATTGATGAATCCATTAAAATAAACCATGTACCTTTACTGCCATGATGGTGTCACTGGGTTTATGGTGCATCTTCTCCACAATGCCATAAGCACCACGACCAAGGTCACATATTTTAACAAGATCATCAGCATGAACAGTAAATGTTTTGTCATCCACTGTGATAGTAGTCTGTTTGTCCAAATTCCGGGGCGGTGTTCTGTACATAAAAATTATATATGAGATGACTTTAAGGCTTAAGACTAATGTTTTTATACTTTTGTCTATGATTTTTTATATATAGAATGTTTATAACTTAAACTTGTTATTGGTTACTAGTGCAAAATAATATATTGTAGACGTTGCATTTTTTGTGTACTTATATATTATAATAACAAAAGATGTTTAATTAGCTTATTTCATAAATTCAATGTATAGCTTTTAATATGTACACAGTGTCATTAATTTCTCCATCACAATTTTTTGATTTTCACAAATCGTATTATAAACCACATTTTAGATCTTTTACATGTTCAAAAACAATCACTATGCTGAAAATGTATTAACGAAATGGTAAAGATTTTCTATAATAGTGACATTTCTTAAATACGATACTCGGTAAATAAAGCGTTTTATCGTTTATTACTTACACATTAACTTGTTCCACCTGTGGCTTAAGTATAAATCCCGGAGGTTTTTTTCTACCGGACATTTTGGCTCAAATTTACTGAGTTCCTCCACAAAATATCCCAAGTTCAAGCCCACTCTTACAAGGGCTTAGTGCTCCCGTAACGGGCGACAATGCTTGTAATCTATTTTAAGTACCGCATATCGCACGAAATTTAATTGTATTAGAATCATAAAATTAGCTACACAAATTTAACAATATATCAGTAAATTTATTTCTCAAATCCTATTAATTTCCATTTAACAGGATTACTCTTTGGAAAAATTTTATTAATGACAGTGTTGCCAAGTCCAAAAAGCACAGATTGCCTACAGCTTAGTACCAAAGAGTAAACGAATCACATTATATTAATTACAAACTTTGACTATGCCGGAGTCAGACATAGCTTTAAGTGTTTGTACATTTTTGTTCTTGAAGACTACAAAGTACTACAAGACTTTGTGTAGCTACACAAACCCCGGCCACACTACATGATCATTCAAATGACGGTATGTCTGACTCCGGCATTAAAAGAATCGACTGTACAAGCTTTGTCATCCTACTCCTAAACCACTCGAACGATTGGATAAAATTTTGTGTACATTTTAAGGGGTTCGTAGCTGGGTTGAAAAGAAAGACGACTGCATTTAGTCTAAATATGATAAGTTTCTCGTTGTCACTCAAAAACTTGATTTGATTTATATCTATTGTTTTAGTCGCATTATTTCAGAGAAAGATTAAAAGAAAGAAAGGAAAACTCAAACGAATGTTTGTAACATACTAAAAATGTCGAGTTGGTCGCATCTTCTAAATACTTCCAATAGTACATGCGTGCATACTACTTACAAGTACTTTAGAAAAAACACCAACATGTATAACCTATATTTATCTATATCCATTTATAAATGTAAATAACATACATTTATGATCCATGATATAATTTGAATTAATATATTAATTTATTCTCCAATCAAGTCAAAAATGTACATTTTTTACTACTTGATATGTTTACAAATTAAAAAAACAGTTTTAACTTAAAAAAAATCAAATAATTAGAACAAAAGTTTAGCTTTTAGACAATTTAATTGCTTTAACAGCTTTTTTAGCAACTTTAATAGCTTCCTCTCTCATTTTATATCTTTCTTCTTTCTCTGCCAATCCTACAACTACATCATGATGTAAGGCGTTCTTAACAGTTGACTTAGCAAATAGCTTGCTTAAAACATAATCATCATCATTGAGTTTTTTATTTTTACTTGTTTTTATTCTCTTTGTTTTCACTTTCTTAACAGCCAACAAACATTCAGCTTCAGAATCTGTTGATGCGAGTCTTTTTCTTGTTTTAGTTTTTTTTTTCTCAATATCTAATAGAGTTGAGTTTGCCTGTGGTTTATTCAGATCATCATCATTTTGATTCTCAATATTGGTTTCACAACCTTTTTCAGAATCTGGACATTCAACAGGATCAGTAGGAATTTCTTCAACTGTCTCTTGACTCAATACTGTCTTTAACAAATTCTCTTCATAATTTACTTTTGTATGCTTGCTAACTATATCTAATTCAGAAATAGCATTTTCAAATGAGACACCAGTAATTTCATCGTTTACTATATTTACTTCTGGAATTTCAATTTTTGGTGGGTTAAGTAGCAATTCTCTTTTTTTCTTATAATTCTCACGTGCATCTTCTTGTAATACACATTTAGAATCCTCTTTTATAAGTTTGCATATTTCTTTTGCTCTTCTCTTCATCTTATCCAATTTTCTCTTAGTGTATGATACATTTTTTGTTACACTCCTTTTTTCTGAAACATTGACTTTTGTATGTTTAAACAGGGCTGTTGTTTCTGTATCACCTTCACAATTAAGATCTTCCAATGTGAATAAGCCTTGTAATGTACTGACTGTTAAAAGATTCTTTTGATTGGGATCTATTAATACTTTATTACTTAAAAAGTTTTTGAAAATTTGCCTTTGATATATTTTTTCCTCTATTGTTCCAGCAGAAAGCAACCTATAAACCGTCACATTTCTTGACTGGCCTATTCTCCAAGCCCTCTCTTTGGCTTGATTATCTGTGGCAGGGTTCCAATCAGGGTCATAAATTATCACTCTATCGGCCCCAGTTAAATTAACACCAAGGCCTCCAACTCTTGTTGTGGCCAAAAAAACTAAATATTCAGAATTTTCGTTAAATGTTTTGATTAAATTTTGTCTTTGACTTACACTGACAGTTCCATCCATTTTTAAATAAGAAAAATTGTGATTTTTTAAATGCTGCTCTAATAAACAAAGCATTGCTCGGGATTGTGAAAATATTAGTGTCCTGTGACCCTGTTTAAGCCAAATTTTAAGTAAGGAGTGTACTACTGACATTTTACCAGATCTTTTCCAATGACCAAATACTTCCTCATCAATTTCTTCATTTTCTTCCTGTGCTTCATATAGGTACAAATCAGGATGGTTACATAGTTTCCTCAGAGTGGACAAGGCAACTAAAACTCTGGCTCTTAAGGGTTCACCATATTTAGAGTCCCTATCTAATATACTTCTAACGGTACTACTCATTAGATAGCCCATATATAAATCCCTTTGTTCTTTAGTAAGGGCACAAAATAGAACCTGCTCATTTTTTTCTGGTAATTTAATATGTTCTTGGACTTCAGCTTTTGTCCTCCTTAATATGTAAGGAGTTATCATATCTCGAAGAGCTTTTGCAATTTCAAAAGCTGTTGTTTCTTGATATTTAGTAGCATTGGCATATCCACCCTGTGTTATTGGAATAGCAAAGTGTTCCATAAAAGCAACGTAAGTACCAAGCAATCCTGGTCTTATAAAATCAAACAAAGACCATAGTTCTTGCAAATTATTCTGCATGGGTGATCCAGTTATTATCAATTTGTGGGGCGTGTCAAATGTTTTCACAAGTTTGCTAACTTTTGTATCAGGATTTTTTATTTTATGGCCTTCATCTAAAATTATATAATGCCATTTTCTTGATATCAAATCTTTTATATATTTAACAACTCCAGCATACGTAATTAATAAGATACCATGTGAGGCATGTAAATCTCTGATTAATTTATTATGGGTGCCACTATGGGAACCTGAGTGATGTAAAACAGCAACTCTTAAGTGAGGACACCAATAATGAAAATGTGAAACCCACTGATAAATCACTGTGGCTGGGGAGACTATAATTGATGGCCCGAGACCACCCCAAGATCCACTGTCTGTCTGCGACAAACCTGCTAAGAATGCAATAATTTGAACTGTTTTACCTAAACCCATCTCATCCCCTAAAAGACCTCCCGATCGAACCTGATGTAGCTCCCAAAGCCAATTAACTGCTGTCCTTTGATACTTATACAGCTGCTTCCATATATGATTAGGAATACATAGACCATTTTGTAATTCATGGTTTACCTCTGGATCTTTGTGTCCATTTAAAACATACTGAATGTCGGAAGACATGTAATCTTCATTGTAATCTCCTTCAATAGCTGTTTTCAAACTATTTCTCCAGTTCTCTACTCTTTCATTATATAGTTTAACTTCTCCATCATCAACTATCTTCTTCAAATTTTGTTTTGTACGAGATGAGCAGGATAGATTAGGAATGTCAACATCTTCGTCTTCATCACATGATGGTAAATATTCTTCATCGTCTTCGCGATTTCCATTTAGAGTTGTCAGTCGGGTCGAAGTAATACTATATTTGTAAGTATCTTTACTACTTTTATTTAAAGTTTTATCTTGTTTCTTAGATAATTGATCGGCTACCTTCTTGCTTTTTTGAGAAATTAAACTCTTTTTAGAAACTTTTGGCTTCTGCTTGTGTTTAGCTAAGGCCAACTGAGTTTCCAAATATTTATTTATAATACTATCAACCATATTTAGTCTGATAATTGTAGATCCACAGACTTGTAGGAAGACCCATGGGCGGTAATATAGACAACTTAAGAAGCTCGCGAAGTATGTAAATTGCGATTTGCGAATTAGTCAATTCGAACTTGTCTAAACATGTACAATGTACATACTACATTAAGTTCCCAATGGAAACCGAGATCAAACCATAGACAAACAAACTTTGTTATCAAAGTTACGATTCACTGATAATCAACCTATTTATGGACATTATAATATTTTAATATTATTATTCATAATAAGTTAACAGATTTATATTGATATGGGTGGAAAAGATTTATATTAATAATCAAAATAGAATATTTGAAACCGAATGAATATAACGTAACGGTGATAACAGACATGCGGCACTAGGAAAGTTCGAGTAAAATCGATTATGAGTCTGAAATCAATTATTGAATAGCTGGTAATGCATGTTTGCATTAATTCTTTTTATTAATACTTAGTAGTATTCACTTGCATCTGAAACGAATACTAGTAAACTACAGACCGCATTAAAAATAAATAAATTAGGGATGTGGTATTAATCGATTCTTGGAAAAAACATAGATTTAGTTCGTCTTTCGAATCGGTTTTTAATCGGTCTGTTTTATATTTTAAAAACCTTTGTTACTAGAAAATGTGTTTCATTGAATAATACAATCTGTTAATACTGCTTATTAAAAGATTGTATTATTGTTACGTTACTTGTTTATGTTAAAGGAGTCTACATATGAGTATCTAATAAATACTCTTTACTTTTTTTTATTTATTTTGATAACCCTTGTCATATCTGTATATCCTGTTTTGTTTTTTTATTGTATTATAATATATTTTCTACTATAAATTAAACCAAGGTTTTATTTATTAAATTCCGGCTTCAACGGTTCATAATGAATTTATCTCAATATAATATTGTAATAATATCTTTCTATTATTAATAATTTCCTTAGACTGAACAAGGATATTCTATATTATTGTACTTTTGACTCAAATTACTTAATTTTATTATGGAAAATTAAGCAATTTGAGCAATTTTTCATGTTTCAATGAATATTGTGAAAATGATTATCACTTTGTGTTTTAAAGTTTTGTATCTATAGAGTACATTTTGCTCTCTGGTTTGAAAAGTTATGGTTGACGTTTATGACGGTTTGGTTCAGTTTAATTCATAAAGATTCGGTTTTGAATTTGAAATTTGAAATCTTGGATCCTGTTTCATGATTTTATTCTGTTATTGTGCCTGTGTGAAATAATGTTTCTATTTATCACATTAATCATTCCTTTTTTAAAGAACAACTGAAATAGAAAAAAGTTCCATTATGTATTTTGAGGTAAAGATTATATGTGTTTTTTTGTTATTTATTATTTGTGTTTATTACTTCTTTTCAAATGTGTATATAATAATTTTCATGTGTGTTTTAGATTGAAAATACTCCCGAGCACTTGAAAAGGGCACGCAAGAAGGAAAATCTTACTAAGCATGTTACTAAAGAAGAGTGTCCTAGACTTATACTTGCCCCATTTTCTAGACCACCTCAAGTGGTATTTGACAACGTCCTTGTTGGAACAACGTGCAAAAAGGAATTAGAAATATTTAATCCTCTTAAACATGTACAGCAGGTAAACTATAAATTTCGACAATGTTTTTATTGTAGTATAGTAAGTAGTTGTAATTTTTCACTATTAGTTTAATTAATTTACATACTAACAACATTTAATACTTGTACAATTATTTCTTATTTTTAATAATTTAATATGTTTTACATATTAAATTAATTTTAGTATTTAATGTTTAGTTGTATCAGTGAACAGTTCAAACAGCTGTATTTGTCTTTGTAAAAACATATATAATAGCGTTTATGTTTTTGTCATTATTTATGTTCATCATTATTAGCTCTTGATAGTATACTGCTGGGCATATATGCCTTCCTTTGATTTTGCCATTCTCCCTTATCACTTACCCATCTTAGTCTATTTTATTATTATTGAAAAATTTTAATTTCTACAAATTCCTATTCAATAAAACAAAACAATTGTGAAAATTTCTTAAGTTCCATCTTTATATGAGTATATATTTGAATAATAAACACTTTAATAAGTATTTAATTTTTTTATGGGGTTTATTGATAAATTAATAGATTTAGGAATACATTTTTTATTTATATCTATTATCAGATATATCATTAATTACTGTGGTTTGTGATTGTAAGACAGAGAAAGGGCTTATGGTATGAGAAATGAGATATGTAACACTCTCATTCTATATTCACTAACTTCTATCTCGCTCCCAACTACTGTTTGCCTTGCCTGATCACATTTATCGTAATGCTCTAGTCAGGCTTTCACCAACATACTCCTCAAGAGTGAGTAAAAGGTTTTACTATAATAATGCATCTTAAAAGTCTTATACTCTTTTACAGATAACATTGGGAAAGTCTTTGCCGCCTGGACTTATTATACATTTACCAAACGAATGCTTAGACGTAGAGCCAGAAACATGTTACTGTCTGGATATGAGCTGGACACCCGTGCAGTTGACTGCACTCAGGGAAACTATCCGTTTCAGTAACGACAACAGAGGTCGCTATGATGTTGTTCTAGTTCTCAAGTCTGTTATGGTAAGATGTTTCATTATTATGGGCACATCAGAATGGTTTAAGGCAGAGGTCGGCAATGTAATTATTATCTATTTATAAGAGTTTGGCATCTACAAAACAGTTGAGGTTGACAAAGAGAGTGGTTGTGGACTTTGCAGCCCGTGTGCCATACATTGTAGACAACTGGCTTAATCAAATTAAAGGGAGTAAACAAGTTTATCAGCATTCCATGGAATCACCGTACTGGTGCCGGTTCTATTGCAGAGGAAGGACCAATAGCAGTGCCTGGGACTTGTGATTGGTGTAGGTTTTAGAGTGCTCTTTTTAGTATACTAGATATACCCCGTGACTTTGTCCACATTGATCACTTAGGGGTTTAAAAATTAGTTTTGGATAAAGATCAATATCATGTTTATAAAACACCTTGGCAAATAATACATTATTTTAGAACAAATTTGGTTAGCATAAAAAAGTTACAGGAAGCCAACCTTAAAAGATAGACATATGCTGTCACAGACTTTTATTTAGAACTTTTATAGGGGAACAATTCCTTCATACGTGATTTTTGCGAAACGTTTACGCAGCGGAAGCTCTTAAAAGGGGGAAAAACCGCCGATTTTGAATCATTCTTCATTGGTGCTCTGTTCCTATTAGTCTTAACATGATGGTATATAGCCTAAAGCCTTCCTTGATAAATGGGCTATCTAACGTTAAAATAATTGTTCAATTCCGACCAGTAGTCCTGGAGATTCAAACAAACTATTCAGCTTTATGTATTTATAGTATATAGATATTATTTATATATAATCTTTACATATGGTCATCTGACTGGTTGTTGTTTTAGATGGTACCATAATTCCACAAGAGTACAGTACAAGAGTGATGTTGCTTAGAGAATAATTTTTTTTAAATATTGATTTAAGAGACTTAGACTTATTATCTTCTTTATAATTGCAATGAATTTGGATTTCACCTGTTAAATATGTGATATCTCCTTATAATCTTGTGTGAAGAGACTTGCAAGTTAGCTTAATGTCAGAAACAAAAACTGTATTTGAACATCCCTATAGATCATCTGAAAAAAACGAACAGGTACAAGTACTTTGACTTAACAAATACCCTCACTAAAAATAGTTACTTAACTAGTTTATATGCAGTAGAGGTGGGAAAGAGGTTATACCAGCAAAATTGCTGTATAACCTACTGAAAGACCTTGGCTTGTCAAGAACTTTCATAAATTCTTTATTATAAAAGACATCTAAAGCTGTACTACTGAGGATATACTATGTAATACTGAGGATCATACCAGATTTGTCTAGTAGCTACTTCAAGGAGCACTCTTAAATCTACATTTGGGTTGCAAGTCTTACACACTGATTTGGTTCCTTCCTCTGCAATGCCACAGACCCAGAACTTGCAGTGTGCATCCTGAGGAAGGAATGCTAAGAAATTCAACTTTAAGAAATTACTTTACTGATTGATTTGTGGCAAATATTGATTTTTTTATATGGACAAGGGGCAAATGAACAGGCAACAGGTAGCTAAGTGCCTACTGACGTCCATGGACACCTGCACGACCTGGAGGCAAGCAGATCCGTTGCCGACCTTGAATGACGAATTTAGGCCACCAGAAGTGTCACAAACCGAACGAAACGCGACAACAATACCATCACTCGACATGACAGCGTTGCCGCCACTTTACGCTGATCTTATGTAAAAGAAAGGTACTGATACCCGGACACGCCGGCACAATTCTGCTACTAGCCTGGCGCTACCTCTAATTAGGAAGACAGAGGAAGGGAAAGGGACTGAGTAAAAGGATATAAAGGTAGATGGGGAGGTGAGAAAGTATGCGGATATTTCTGTCACGGTCATATAGGTCTATATCTATATTATCAATGTTTTTATATATTTATTTTTATTCATTATCTACAAATGAGCATTTAACTCATGTAGGTCATATGAGCCTCACATCTCATCTACAATAAAAAAATCATAATAGTAGTATTCATTTTGTTTCAGAATATAAAAGGGAAGAACAATCAACCCAAATTCAAAGTATCTCCAGGAAAAATTAAGAAGAAAACTGGTAAAAAGTCACCAGTAGCACTCTCCAAAAAAAAGATTGAAGTAGTATGTAAAACTAAAACGATGAAGAAATATATTAATGATAGTCAGTCATTTCAGAAAGTTAAGCACAGAATTGATAAAGAAAATGACCCTGAAGTTATTAACAAAGAAAAAGTCGTATATGACTATAGCATTGACTCAAACTATCGAAGATGCCCATTTGATTCACCAACAAACTTAGATTTCAATTCGTCAGAAGTGTTTTCTAATATAATACGTAACAAGGACTCCAACTTACATCAAACCTATGACAAGTCATTTAGTAGTATAAGCAATGACAAATGTATTGAACCTATCCATAAAAATATCCTTAAACCTTCAAACAAACAAGACATTTCAGTTACTGATATTTTTGACAACCTTACATTTACACCTCTGAAAAGTATTCCAGCAAAAAATGATAAGTTAGATAAGGGCCCAAAAATAATTATAA
Organism: Charaxes varanes; assembly: GCA_024363005.1. Classification (NCBI taxonomy): domain Eukaryota; kingdom Metazoa; phylum Arthropoda; class Insecta; order Lepidoptera; family Nymphalidae; genus Charaxes; species Charaxes varanes. Next base: position 1,527,535 of record JANCMC010000015.1, read on the forward strand.
GTGTCAACTCTGATAGTGACTTTGATGACAGTTTAGATATAAAGAACAGTAATAAAGAAAACGAAACACATTCTTTTATATGTGTTACATCTTCACAGCAGTCAAATAAGTGGCTAGCAGTAAATCACAATGCTCAATATGATAACAATCAATGTTCTGAAACACCAACTATAACAAACAAGAAGATTCCAAATACATCTTCTCCCACGGACTTAAACAGTCCAAATTTTTCTATAAATACCGAATTTTCCCGTATCAGTGATTTATCCTTCTTTCCACAAAGATTTTCCACGGAAAGGAAAGCATTACCCAAAATAAATAACGACACGCATGATGTTATAGATGAATCAAATCTAAAATTAAGTTCAGATACATATACAAAAGAATCTCCTTACGGGGCACAAGAGTTTCACGTCGGTCAGATAGTTCCTGACTCTAAATGCTTACCAACAATCAAAGAACCTCACCCAAAAATATGTCAAAAGGTTCTTTTTAAAGAACAGCAGCATAGAGAGAGAGAGAATATATTTGAAAGAAATTGTTTATCTCGACAAGAATATTACCAATGGCACAACGATTTACGAGTGGATACGAAGTCCCCACCGAGATCTTTGACGCCCCCTTTACAGTCAATACCCGAGGAGAGTTTTCAGTTTTCGGATTCGCAGATGTTGGATAAGACCGATAATAATCACAATAAACAAAAGACAACATTTACAATAAATCGCACCTTTGATAAACACAGCGAACTATTTTCTACACCCGTTAACCGTCAGTCGTCGTGGTCTAAGAGGGCAGTGAGAGCTGACCCAACGATATGGAAAGTTCCCGCATCCATAGATAAAAAGCATTTGAAACCAAAACAAACCAACAAAACTAAAGATACAAGTCTATGTGGTAAACTAAACCAAACAAACGATATGAACAAAAGTGCTAATCAAAGTTATTTGAATTATGTTGATAATGTTTACTCGCAGTCATTTACTGTAGATCCGTTTCTATCTTCGACATATTTCTACGACAAGAAAGCAGTGGAAAACTTTGAAAAGGAATTTAAAAGGTGGCTGAATTGTATCCTAACGCCACCTGCAGACTTGGAAAGCAACGTTGAGCAACAAATAGACGTCGGCAAAGCTTGGATAGAGACTCGGAATAAAGAAGTACCCGTCGCACCTACTAAAGAGCAAGTTTGTAGCAGATATCATAATAGCCACAGGCTGGAGAGCTTACGAAGGGCTGCCAGAAATTTGCTGCGTAGTCCCGAAATCACTGATGTTTTTATGAAACTGAATGCTCAGATAGAAAAGAAATTAATCGCAATTAGAAACGACAGGAACCTCCACTTAGATATTGGTCTTCAGAAAATTATTATGGAGATACTGCTCTCTTACAATCCTCTATGGCTTCGTATTGGCCTCGAGGCAATTTATGGTATCGTTTTACCTTTGAAGTCCAACAGTGATATAGAAGGATTGACAACTTTTATTATTCAAAGAATGTTTAAAAATCCATATCTAAAAAGCAAAAACCCTAAAGTGACAGCGCCGAATATGCTACTGCCGGCCTATATGGAGGCCATAAAGAAATTCACACTAAAAAAGTTTTTTATTCTAGTGTTTTTCTTAGATAAAGCGAAGCAGAAAAAATTGATAGCGCACGATCCATGTCTATTCAGGAGGAACGCGATTTGTAAAGAGAGCAGGGAAATTATAATTAGATTCACCAGAGAACTCATCGCAGGAATAGGAGACATTACAAGACACCTGCGACCACTAGGCTACGTTGTGTGTCACAAACAGTCCTACCTAGACGAGTATATATACGCAGTTCATAACATAGCACTCGACATACGAGACGGAGTGCGATTGACAAAAGTAATGGAGATCATATTGATGAAGAACGGTCTCCTGCATCAACTTCGAACTCCTGCGATATCGCGTCTTCAAAAAATACACAACGTGCAAGTGGCTTTTAACGCGCTAAAAGAGGCGAACTTCGTTATCGTCGGAGACATAACCGCCACGGATATAGCAGACGGCCATAGAGAAAAGACTCTATCCCTGTTGTGGCAAATCATACACGTCTTCCGCGCACCGTTGTTTGAGAAGGCAGCCAACGTAATACAGATGTGGTGGAGAAAGAAGTATGAAGTTATAAAAGAGAAACGAATGGAAGAGGAGCGACAGCTGGCCCGGTTACATACAGCAGCCAGTATCATCCAATACTGGTGGCGGAGTGTTCAGTACAACCGCATGGTGGAACATCAAATGTATCGGATCACGACTGCCACAACTATCATACAAAAGTATTGCCGCATGTGGCTCTGCCGGAAGCGATTAAATGCATATAAAAGAAGTGCTGTGACAATAGGAGAATGGTACAAGAATGTAAAGGCGATGCGTAAAGCGAAAGAGACCTTGAAAGTGTTGCAGTTGAAGAGAGAAGAGCTCAAAAATAAATCGGCTACAATTATTCAAGCATACGTCAGACGATGGTTGTGCATGAAGCAATACAGGAACATGAAATTAAAAGTAATACTCATTCAGAGTCTGGTTAGAAGATATCTAGAACGAAAACGTTACATCAGCTTAATAAAATCTGTTATTTGTATACAACAGAGGTATAGAAGTAAGTTACTTATGAGAAAAGAAGTAAAAACTCTGGCAGAGAAGAAGGAAAGTGTTGTTCGCATACAGAGCTATTACAGAATGTATAAACAGCGCAAATACTACAAGGATCTAAAAAAAGCAACTGAGACATTCGAGAAATTTTATATTGCACTCATTTCTATGCGAAAGGAGAGAAAAAATTATTTGGAACTGAAGAAAGCAACTGTAAAGATCCAATCATCCTATAGAAGGAATCGAGTTCGTGCAGATTATCTAAGGCATCGTGCTCTAATAATTGATCTCCAGAGTAGAATTAAAGCACAGCAGGCAATGAAAAAATGCAGAGAGCAATTTTTGACGCTACGAAAATCGACAATAACTATTCAAAGGCACCTGAAAGCATTTTTGGCTATGAGATTGGAACGGACTAAATATACTGAGCTAAGACAGTCTGTTTTTCTTATTCAGAGGCACTTCCGTGCATATCGTCTAATGAAGTCAGAAAGAAATAATTACCTTACCTTAAGAAAATCAGCGATATTAATACAGATGCGATATCGTTCTTTAATCGCTATGCGTAACGAGAGAGAAAATTTCCTAAGACGGAAAAATGCAACAATTCTTATACAAAGACGATACAGAGCCTTGATGTTAACGCGAGTTATGAGAAGTGAATATTTGAAATTAAAACAGTCTGTAATTATAGTACAAAGAAAATACAGAGCTTTAGTCGAAATGCGTAAGGATAAATTGAATTACGTAAAAATGAAATCGTCCTCTATTCTTATTCAAAATGCATTCAGAGCATATTTGGAAGGAAAGAAACAGCGACATTTATATCTCAAACAAAAACAATCGTCCATTAAAATCCAAAAGTGGTTCAGACGCATGCAAATGGGAAAGACAATAAAGAACCGATACGAACAAACGAAAAAGGCTTGTGTAACGATACAAAAACTTTACAAAGCTTATATCGCGGGTAAGAAGCAAAGAGAGGAATATCTGAAAATAAAAACCGCCACTGTGACAATTCAGACATATTACAGAAGTTATGTGCAAACGAAAATTATCAGACGAGAATTTGTTGAAATAAGAAAAGCTACAATAATTATACAAAAATATTTTAGATCTTGGCAAGAGACAAAGACACAGAGACAATCGTATTTGGGGCTTAAACAGGCGTCTATTGTTATACAGACTCACTATAGGCAATATCGGGAGACAAAACGTTTAAGACACCAATTTTGTCAATTAAAATTGGCTACAGTATGCATACAGCAAAGATATAGAAGCATGCTACTAATGAGAAAAGAAAAATCTTTATATTTAGTAATGAAACAATCGGCTATGATTATACAACAGAGATACAGAGCTGTGAAGGCAATGCGAATTGCTAGGCAAGAATATTTAAAACTACGTTCGGCTATTATTGTCGTACAAACCAGATATAGAGCTCTGCGGCTGATGAAACAGGAGAGATGTACATATTTAAGAATATTACAGGCGTGTATAAATATTCAGATTTACTACAGAGCCTATAGGGTAGGAAACGAACAAAGAAACCAATATCTACAAATGAAGAAGGCCACAACAGACTTGCAACAACGGTATAGAGCTTTGACACTGATGCGTAGAGAAAGGCAGTTTTATTTACGGATTAAATCTGCTGCTTTTGTGATACAAAGGAGGTACAGAGCTCAACGATTAATGCTAAAAGAGAGAACTGTGTTTGAAAAAGTAGTAACATCTTGTATCACAATCCAACGTTTCTATAGAGCACGTCTGTTGGGCGTAAAACAGAGACAGAGCTTTATTAGAATGAAAAATGCCGCAATTGTTATTCAGAAGCGGTACAGAGAAGTAACAGAAGTGAAAAAATTGCGTCACTATTATATTCAGTTGCGAACTGCTGCTATTTTTGTCCAGCGTCATTTCAGATCTAAACGTGAGGCCCGTGAAGAGGTTAGAAAAGCAGCGGTAGACAAAATTCAAACATGGTACCTGTCTGTAAAACAACGCAACGAATGTCGTACACGATTCGTTGATATTAAAACTAAAGTAATATCTCTACAGGCGAATATTCGAATGTATATACACCGTAAGCGATACGTTGCGTTGCGAAATGCAGCTATTACAATACAAAGATATCAACGTTGCCTATTACTGAGAAAAATCGAAAGAGAAAACTATATTCAGATCAGACGATCCATTATAAAATTGCAGGCATGTGTTCGCGCTTTTATAGAAACGAGACGGTTTATGCGAATACGAGCAACCGTTCTTACTTTGCAAGCAGTGTACAGATTAAAAAGATATAGAGCCGTTTTGAACGCGCGTAAGGAAAAAGCAGCGATTAACATCCAAAAGAATGTGCGACGTTATTTAGCTCAATCGAAATATATGCGATTCCGCAATAAGGTGATCGTCATTCAGAGAACATGGAAGGGTAAATTAATTACAAGACTGGTACGTTGTGAATATTTGCAGAAGAGAACGTTACTTTTAAAATTACAGTCTCGGATTAGAGGATATTTGGCGCGCAAAAACTTTATGATTATGAAAGAAAATTTACTGAAGTTGAGAGAGGAGCGAAGACGAAATTTCGCCGCTTCCAAAATTCAGGTAAGTGATAACACTAATCTTTACTCATGTATGTATGTGATTATTCTGTACTTGTTTATGCAATTGCTCTCTCAAAAGCTGGACTGAATTGGAGGCCATTTATGTTTGTATATGAGTTGATCTTTGCGTGGCTTACTTCAATTTAGTATCGAATCAGATACTCGATTTTTTTTCTTTTTGGAACAGTTTTCGCAAGTCAGAATATGTAGCGTAAACATGGGCTAGGACAAGGCCCGTTAGTATATTCATATATTACATTTCCATCACTAAATTATGTTCGTAACAAAAAAAAAACATATATACATATAATTTTTCTTCTTGAGGTGCCATCTCCTACCGGAGGTTGGCTATCATGTTGGCAATTCGGACCTTACACACAATTGCGCGGAACAAGGATCGCGTAATCAGTCCGAACCATGTTCGGAGAGTTTTAAGCCAAGAGATCCTTCTTCCAAAGGGTCTCCTTTGTATCTTCCCCTGTATAGTTGGTTGGAAGAAATCGTCCTCGTCACCACGCATTATACAAATATGATAATATCATTCAATATATTTAGTGCTTCACAATTCTTACAAGCACAAGCAAAGTTAATATTTTAGTTTGAACGGCCAGTTCTTCTCCTCTTAACAATCACTTGTACTTAATTATAAATCGTTCTTAATAGATGTTTGCAAGTAATGGTGAAATAATTACAGCAACATTTTATTTTCTCAGGCTCTATTTCGTGCTAATAAAGTTCGTGCCGCCAGTAATGACAGAGTTAAGGATCTTCGTAATCGTTGGCGCACTGGAGCTTTGCAAACCACGCAGCAGTCTATGAAGGAACGCAACGAGGACGCCCTAGAGGTTCTCCAGCACATGTCCGATATAGAGAGTGTTATACGGGCGTTTAAATCACTAGGTAAGTGAAATATCAAAGCATTCTTTGGAAGAAAAGAGTCTCTCTACGAAGCTCATTTCTACCCGCCTAAAATATCCTAACTGGACATACATTGCCTTGTCGAGATAAAACTTCGGACTCAGATAAAATGTTCAGGTGGGTCTTTAGGAACGATACTAAGATGGGTTACCTACGTGGCGCGGTGCAAACGATGTCCCACCTAATGTCGTGCTATGTGCCCTCAGATCGGAGGATTTCATGGTTGCGTCAGGTAGAGCAATTGAGGAGCTTATGGCCTAATCAGTGGTCGGTATTTGACTCGTTCGCTATGTGAAATACCTCTTGTTGCGACCGGGTGATAGTTGGGTGACCTATTCTAACCCTTGTTTATATTTGATATCCGACGTGCTCAGTGTTTTCCGGAAGTCACGTAAAACAGTGAGACCCGATGAATGTCATATTAGTCGTGAGGTTGCAGAGATCGTGGGGGTTCCGAGGATGAGGTCAGAAGGCAATCGGTCATCTTAACTCACCCCGCAGCCTTATCCTTTGCAATCTAAGCGAACTCTGGCTAGACCGGGATAACGCTTGGAAGAAAAAGACCAGATAGAATTGATGTGGCCATTTTCTGGGCCGCTACTGCATAATCCAACAATTAATTTATGAAGTTCACAAGTTTGCTATTGAAACGATAGTAGCCAAGAACCTCGATCAATTTCGTAGAAACCTCGATAGACTGAGAGGGTAATCTTTGATTCTTCTGGTAGGCAGTTGTCCATGGACGACGGTCAAAATCGAAAAAAATCCTTAATTTCTGTGATCTGTATGTTTGTTATTTGTACAACGAAGCCTGTTCTTTTGTTTCAGAATTACTCACAGAAGTATTTCCAATGTTGTACAATTCAAACGCATCTTCAGTAGTTCGTCGAATATATGTGTACATGTCGGTGATGAACAGATCCATTTCTAGCGTAGAAGTGTTGAAGTCTGCCGCCTCTGTGCTCGTCAATTTAACGAGGTACAGAATAACGGGACCCAAGATATATGCAGTAAGTATTTTACATTGATTAATATTTCATTTAAGGTATATTTATGTATCAGAGAAATGTTTCGAATAAAGCAGGAGGGTATGATTTTTGAAAAGCAGTATTGTGAATAAAATAATATCGATATATTTTCAGAGGGATCGAATTTCTGTGGTTTTGAAGTTTATGTGGCGATTCAGCAGCAGTGAAGTGCAACTATTTTGTATATTGTCTACATATATCTGGCTCTTCTCTAAGTATGATGGAGTGAGAAAGGTAAATAATAAACAACAACGCAAATTGATTAGAAACATTAAAAATCATAACTTCTATACACATTAAGATACTATTCATAAAATATGGACATGAGCAGTGTTTCCTCCAAGCCAAAAATATTAGCGCGTAAAAAATGTAAATAAAATTCCATGTTTAAAAACGCGAATGAAAATGATATTTAAAAATAGTTTTCAATTAAATAAATTGCACTATTGTACATATTTGAGAATTTGTAAAAAAGACAAAAAAAATGTCCTATTCTCCTATTTTTTTCTAATTGCATATTCAACATCATATGAACATTGAAAGACTATTTTTCAGAATTTAACTGAATACCTACATCTCCCAGAGAATCACAAAATGTTAGTGGCGATCAAAGGCAATATAGATCGCATGAAAAGAATGGCTCACGCAAGGAATAAAGCATTCAATACACCGCAACCAACGAAATTCGCACACCGTATGAACCAGTCACTTCGGGACAATATGGATGTAACCGGTAATTCCAGTTACATACTGCCGGCGATTGAACCCGACTATGGTATTATCAGAGCTGACAGACCACGCTACTTTGAAAATGCTCAGCAAGCGATCGCATGTCTCTTTGAAACATACGCGTTGTAGCTATATAAATAATCAAATCATGGTTGATAAAGGATATAGATTCATGTTTCAGTCTAGAAATACACTAATTGATTGCGACGCTTGCTTGTGTGTGTAGCGTTTTTTTGTAAGCCAATATTGACGAACTTGCGTGTTTGCGTCTATAAGCTATTTTGCATGTTGAATACTTTGGAGAGAACGTGCATTTTAGATTGTACACACTCTGAAAACATGTATAATCAATTCTTATGAAATAAGTGATGAATTATATGACTTACAATTCAATAAACTGGTATTATATATATTAAAAATAAAAAAAATCATGTGTAAATTTCAGAACAACCTGACAATGTGGTCAGTAAAAGAACTCATAAGATAAAAGTGTGCATGGTTGTTGTGTATATCCATTGACAAATGATTTCGTGCATACATTATTAATATAATATTAGAAGTAAAATAATTTATTGTAAGTCAAATTTGTTTCTCAATAATTTTAAACTTGTAGTGTAATTTACCAGTTTTGTTTTGTTGTATTTATTGTTCTAAATATTATATGATTCGGAATAGACTAGACTAGCAAGACTAGTCTTTGTATTCTGGTGTTCAGAATATAGGCTTAATCCTAAAGATCGAAGGTTGAGGAAAATGGGAGTGTTTTTCTGGAGTAAAGGCACACATTTTGCAGTTACTGTCTATAGGTTTAAAAAAAAATTGTTAGGTCGGCTCCTAGATGGACACATCTATTATGTATTATTTCCAAGTCAAGATAAATTATTCTTCCAAACCAATAAGAATCAGTTTTAATTACTATAAAACTGATTGTGCGGCGCATGTGTCGCTAGATAGAGACATAGCTATATGGCTCAAAATAGACAAGAAAGACACTGACATTAATTTTAATAAATAAATAGTATTTGGGACGAAATTTTTAATTTTTTTTTGAAAATTGGACCATGAGTTATTAAATTTTCATCATTTTATTTATACTATTCGACTGTTTAAATAAACACTTTTCCATGTATGTTAAGTTGTAATATGCATAATAAATTTATTGTTATTAATATAATTTTTGTCATAATAAAATGTTTCACAATTATACCATATTATAACACAAAATATAAGTCCTGAACTCTTGAAATGAATACAGTGTGTCCAGAAAAATATTCTGTACAACATATTAAAATGGGTTCAAAAGTGTACCCAAATAACAACACGAAACTTACTGAAATATGTATACTGACAACATTTGTTATTTACGTCCGGTGCTCTTTAATCTCGGATCCAGACATAGCTGTGTTTGTAAAGTTTTGTTCTTGAAGACTACAAGCACCGCAAAACTTTGCGCATAAACACAAAATACCCGGCCACCATAATTCAAATTAACCTATGTCTAGCTCCATGATATGCTGGCAGAACTCATTTAAGCTTAATTAGGCAGAACAAAAAAATCTTTAGTCCATTGTAATATTTTTTCCATGTAATCTCTTTTTTTTATTATGGCAATTTAAAATTATTATACAGTGTCAAAGTCAATCGCCATCTGTCAAGCTATAAAACGGAGTTTTTTGGTTATGTGGTGAATTGATATCTGCTGAAGAAAGGTTATTGAAAATAAAATTGAGGTTCAAGATTAAAGCTAGCAAGGCTACTCGACCCCATCATCAACTACAGTTACATATTGTGGCATTCTCAATTATTACTGGCGATTGGCGTGTCGACAAAGTGGGCTGTTAAATTTATGATCTACTTGGTTTCAAAAGTAATAATATTTAACTCAAATTTATGTACCACAAAAAAACATGAATCTGCTTATTAGATATGTTGTTCTTTATTGACAAGGAATACGGCAAAAATTTTTATTATTGAGAGTGAAAAGTATCGTGAAGGAGAATAATTTCCATGGATGAATTTGTAAATTATATTTTGCTGATTTTGGTAATTTTACCAGTAATATTGTTTATAAACTTATGGGCAGGCATAGGATGGGAGCTATTTATAAATAACTAAAATTAAGGTTGTTTTAACGTTTTGGTAAAAAATGAAATAAAATCATTGATATCAAAATTTATTTCAGTCTTTTTACTTTAACTAAACTAGTAATTTATTGAAACTTGAAAGAAAAAACTCCGTTGAAAATATTTTGTCACTATACACGTTATGAGATATTTTGCCTTCTTTTATGAATCAAGAAGGGACCTGCCATTTACATTTAGAAACCGCTTGTTTAGAATCAGCGGCAATTAAGCGAAATGACGATGAGCCATAATACATTCAGTGCGTTCCACTAAGCAATCGCAACGCCCGGATGCGCGTTACTAATGATTTTATTTATTTACTATAATCTGTTCTGTTTGAGTAGTCATTGAACTAACAAACAAAAAGGGTAAATATGAAAACAGGTTAGATGTAACGTGAAATTGAAATACATAAACAGAGTGACCTCTGTGAAATCGGTCAAGTAGACTTAAATATATTAATTGCTCGGTAACAACGCTGGCATGTGAGTGGCTGGCGATAGTAGAGCCCTCTGTGCCTCGCGTATGCACAAGCAGCGGAGATCTGCGTCTGTACTCTGCACAACACTTGCGTTCGGCACGTATTCAATACCCATACTTGCAAGGACCTATCTCAATGTGGACATATCTTTGGTGAGTCGTAGTGACCTTTTCACTTGGCGGTTATTGCGATCGCTTATGCCGGAGCCAGGCATAGCTCAGTGTTTGTACATTTTTGTCCTTGAAGACTACAAAGTCCTAAAAGACTGCGCAGCTACACAAAGTTCCCGAACGCACTACATGATTATTTAAAAGAAGTTATGTCTGGCTCCGGCATTAGTGGAACGCATACTGTTTCAAATTATCCCAGAGTACCAGATAAATTTGTCTATGGGGTCTCAATCTACATCACTGGTGACAGCTCACAGGCACAACTGACAGTTCCAGTGCTTATTTCGAAGTTATTTCTTTGACTGATTTAAAACACGTGTGGAGCTGTTAACTTAATAAATTACTGACTTTATTATAATTTCTTGTTTCTTTTAGATAAAAAAACAATTTTAAAAGATTAAGAAACTGTTTTGCTGTCGATCAGTCACCAGTTTTAGTCAACATGCAAAAGACGAAAAGAAAAGCCGTGGATTCATTGTCCAGTTCACTGCCAAAAAAGAAGAAGGTACAATTTAGTATTAAAGATAACAATAATGAAAAAGGGGATAAAAAGTGGCCGTTAAACAAACGTAAAGCGGTTATAAAAAATGACGAGCCTAAAGGCATTAAAAAGTTTGATAAGCAAGGAAATAAGGGCAAACCTAATATTACGAATGGTAACAAGTTTTCAAAAACTCAAAAGGATGGTGAAAAACCTAAATGGTCGGAGATGAAGAAAGAAAAAAAGAATCTAAGGGTGGAGCGACGCAAGGCTAAGGCTTCAGCTGAAATATTTGAAATTTCTCATAAAGCCAAATTATTATCAGCTCAAATTCAAAGGTGAGGATATACAATTATAAATTTATTTCTCTTAATGTACATACCAGGTGTGTCATGAAAGAACTTATTTATATTGTAGTTTCCTTTTCTTGCTGCAACTGGTGCTACTTTCAAATTCTTTTTGCTTCTTGTGAAAGTCTTGATAGAATTATATAGATCTTAAGATATTAAGGAAGCAAACAATCAGTATATTAACTTTTATTTTTTCCTAATTTCAGAAAAGTGGTCAAGCAAGAATTTCGAATAAATGCCTGTAAAGAGTTGCATATATTAATGAAAGGTCAATATAAAGCTATAGCTCTAACTCATGACTTGAGTAGAGTCATTCAAGTTCTTCTCAAACATGGCCCAGAAGATATTAAGAATGAGATTACTGCAGAACTTATGGACATAACAGTTCAAATGATGCAATCAAAATATGCTCATCATTCTGTGAAGCGCATCCTGAAATATGGTACTGATTCCATACGTCACCAAGTAATAAAGAAAATGTTTGGTCATATTGTGTCTTTAGCGTCACATACAGTGAGTGCACCAGTACTAGATTATGCATATGGGGAATTTGCAAATAAAAAGGAGAAATTACTTATGCAGCAAGAGTTTTATGGTGATATGTATAAAAATGTAAGTGAATGTTGATGTAATATTTGATTTGATGAAATTTATTATAATTTCTTATATGCTTATTAATAATTTAAATTAACTTTGTTACTTGTGGTATTAAGGTGAGGTTGGTTGGTGAGATTTCTATCTATAGGCAATTATGTTACTGTATAAAGAAAATTACAACTCTAAATATATGACAAAATCAATGAATACATGCAAGCGAAGTTGAAGGAATCAGAGAGACATGGATTTCTAATATTTTTATAAAACAAGCATGTTTTTGCAAATACCACTTAAATATGCTCTATTTATACATAAATATTATATATCTAACTCAATACAGTTTTTCTGACTAGTTGTACTAGAATTTAATAAATTAGATACATTGAAGTTACCTTAATCTGTGTGTATGCACTTTATTAAAACCTAGTTGTGGCCTTGACAACATCTGCATAAAATTATTTAAAAATAATAGATTAAATTCTAGCAGGATGATCCTTATAGCCTTCCTTGTTAAATGGACTATCTAACACCAAAAGAATTTTTCAAATCGGACCAGTAAAACAAACTGTTTAGCTTTATATATTTAGTATAGATCGAGTTGATGTAACCAATACTTCAAAATATTTTAGACAAAAGACGACAAAGTGAAGACATTAAGTGATGTCTACAAAGACAGCCCTGAAATGAAGTCAGCTATCCTACTTTAATAATTTTAAAATTAAAATAAATAAATTCCTTACTGTTACTAGGCTGCTTCATTGCGAAAACGAAAATGTACC
>JANCMC010000015.1:1540520-1551126 GCA_024363005.1 Charaxes varanes
GGTTAAGCAGATAAATGGGTAACCCATTTTCACACTGGTTTTCTAATAGACGATCTCTTCCGCATGTCGGAAGTCACGTACAAAACATTGGATCACTATTAATATCACTAAATGAGATTAGTAGTGAGGTTGTAGAGATTGTGGGGGTTCCGGGGATGACGTAAGACTGCAGTCGGTCAACTTAACTCACCCCACAACCACATCCTCTGCAATTTAAGCGGACCCTAATTTTTCAATGGCAAGGAAATCATCTGAGAGCCCTTTAGTATTGAAGTTTTGGGAGTTGTGTTGTGTTTATATTAGGAGGGGCTTCGGATATCATTTGTCATTAAGGGAACCAGTGTCACTTGCTCCCATACTTTAATCGTAGAATAAAACAGTAGAAAATTATTGATTCATTTAAGTTTTTCTTTTTTATAAAACTCTACATATTAAAAACGTTGCAATAGTATGCAATTCCCAAATGACCACATAGTTCTGAATCTGAAGTGATAAATAAGTGAGATATACTTACAAAAAAGGATGAAAAAAACTCAATTTCCTCACGCTGGCCAATGTATGATGAGAAAAAAGCCTCGAGCCCGCGGGTACACCGTGTTTTTCTTTAGTAGTTAGAACAATTTCCTTAGTTAGTTCTCCTTCTTTTCGTAAATCGGGCAAGAGCTTTTTATTTCGAACTTGTTTTATTCCCGACATTTTGTTATAATTTTTAAATACACTTTGTTAATTTTGAATAAAACTTTGAAAACTTATTCGAGAATTCGAAGATTAATTGCCTACAACTGTAGAAGCCATTTTATATTGCTACATTCTTAGACTTCCACAACAAATATCACTAAGCTATGTAGTTCATATAAGAATTGGATCTCTTCTTTGATATTGACGTTATTTTAATTACCTCAACGGTAACAACAAGTAATGCATGTAGTTTTTATTATAATAAATGAATAAAAGATAAAATTATCATTCACAATCACAGTCTAGCTACCTTCCACTACAATTGATCGTGAGAAACTAACATACTTGAAGTTTATATTTTTACTGTACCACATATAACTTTTAATTTTTCCACTTTATAATAACTTCATTATATCCTTTGTTTCTTAGACGACCAATCAACCTATTTCGTACTCTACAATAAAAACCATTTTGACAGCATGAAAACTGTTTCTATGACAACGTCTAAAGGCTGCTTTCCACTAAGCCCCAACCTTACGATCGCAACGCAAGTGAAACAGGTACAAGGGCGGTCGTCAAAATTGCATAGTACCGAAATATAAAGCAGTACTCGGCAATCTTCCGACAGGTAAAGGGTCACACGCAAAAAGAACGAACTTGCTTTAGACCACACAACTGATATAGTTCTTTAGCTCCATCTATATAAATTTCTCAGGCGGACAGCCGTTCAATCGCTTGAACATTAAATATGTGAAGGAAATTGATACAATTAAATAATGTGCAGTTTGGTAAATGAAACAATCTGTCTAATTTATATATTTTATTCAAAGAATATTAATTAATACTTGCGAAAACCAGTACTAGATGCTCTCACTGCGCTGATTTCTTCTCTCTTGATGTTAATATTTAAAGAAAAGGTTTTTGGCAACATCTAAAAAAATAAAAATTTGACATCTAAAGTACCAAAATGTGTATGCATATAAAACCTTTTCCTTAAAGTTTTTGTTCTAAAATAAACCTAGAAGAGATATTATGCTACTTCTAGTTACTGCTGAGCGGGGAGGGTATCCTGTATCGTAAGTATAACCTAGGGGCGCGAATCTGCAAATCACAGCAATCAGCACAGCAAACTGCCACAGCAAACAGGCCAGCGAGCAGCACCGGCCTGCCAAACAAATTTATACATTAATCCAGTATACAATTCAGCAGTTGACATTTGTTTGATTGCAGTACACAGCACTGTACATTTTTTAAGTTGCATGTTTAAGAGCTTTCTTACAAAGATTCAGAGGTGACATAAATACTCTCTTATACATCAGACACTTGCTTAAATTAAATAGTACAACAGCTATACCTATACCTAGACCTTATAGGCCTATTTTACCTATATATCATTTTCTAATATTTTGCAGACAATATTGTACTTATAAGCGAAAATACACAAAAAAACTTGGATTCAGTCAACCACTGATTGTTCACATCTATGATTTGAAGATTTATGATGCTCTAATAACAATATGTGCGATTTAATTACGACAATTACAAAAGATTCATGTGTTCACATGATTACCAAGACTAATCTCTGTTTCTTTGTTAATGTTTTAGACTGTACTGAACTGTACAATTGCATCTTGTTTTGTCAATAAATATAAAAGTTTACTCATAACTTTTTGCTCAGCAACAACAGCAATTCAGCAGTTGTCAGCAAACTGCTATACCCCCCTCCCCGCAAACTGCCACGCTCCCCGCAAACTCCAATGCCCTGAGCATACCAACATTTTTATTAATATTGTAATGAAATAATATGGTTCAACTGAAAACTGTTAATCAATGAAATAATGTGAGTAAGAGAAAACCTAAGAGCTATTGTAACTTACTGTTACATTTCACATTTAAAAATTTGTTCTCAAGAGCCTATCTTTAATTTTAAATCTAATTAAACTCAAATTTTATAAACTAAAAAAATCATGGCTTTACACATTGAATTATTTACCACATCTTGCTGTTGTCCTATAAAATGCCCAATTTAACCCAATTTGGTGACCATGATCTTCCGATTTTATATTTTTTAACCTGAAATAATATCTAATGACCAATGTGGCCACATCTAGGTGTAGATTAAATACATATTTTATACAAAACAATACAGAAATCTCATTTTATAAAGTTACAAGTAAAAATATGAATGCAATAGAATTTCCTTGTTTACATTATGTAACTGAGTTTAGATTTCTAAATATACATCTTTTAGTCAATTACATATTTAAATTTGTGAATGTTTTTAGATGATTAATTTAATGTTGAACTCACACATTTACAAAAGTTTATGAAAACAAAAACATTAAAATACAATTATTACAATCAATTGTGAACTTAAAACTAGGTACTTGTTGCAACTTTGCCACTATGTCAATAGTTAGGTCTATGGTTCTTATACTTAGGAGTGTTCTAGTACCTGGGCCGAAAGCTGCCAGCTCAAAAATGGATGGACTGCAGCGCTTCAGCTGTCATTTGTGGTACTTCAACCTGTTAAATAACCATATACAGAATTACTTTTTGGTATCATTTACTAAAATAATTGCTTAAAACTGTATCCTGATTTCAAGAAACTCAAAAATCACCAAACAAATATTGCACTTTTACAAAACAGTGTTGAGACTTAAGATGCACACCTATTGATATATATAAAAAATTTTGGCAAATGTATCTTGGCTTGTAGTAAAACTTTTAATTCATTCTTGAGATATATCAAGATCCAGGTAAGTTCCATTACTAAACTAACATTGACATAATGATTGTATAAAGTTATGAGTTACACTGGATATCTCAGCATAGGTTATTCTAAAGATATCCAAGAATACAAAAATTCAAGGTGTATTACATGTGCCTATATATGTAACAAATTAATATTATACATAGTGGAATAGTGTAATTGAATCTAAATAAATAAACATTTGAATTTAGATAAATAGCGGCAATACAGCTATGAGACGGATAAAAGAAATTATTCTTATGCCATATGAAACTGCAAAAAGCATACTTACAAATTAATTCAATGTCTGGATCTTGAACGGCTGTGGCTGCGGCTGCGAGACCTGCCTCTTGAACTCTTTGAGTCAGAGCGGGAACGGCTGCGTGAACGAGAGCGGGAACGGCTGCGCGAGTAAGAGCGACGACGTGACCGGGAACGGGACCTGGATCGACGACGTGAACGAGACCGTGAGTTGCTAAAAGAAACATCATCACACAGAAGTGTCAATCATGTCAAATACTAAAGCACCAAGTTGGCTCTCTCGTCTGTCTTCCTGCAATGCTGCAGTTCTGTAAAAATGTCTATTAACTTAAAAATATAAAATATGTTAAGTTTTAAATTTATTTTTATAAGTTAACTTCTTCCTTAAGATTAACAATTATTGTTAGATGGCTATGAAATTGAAAATTTTAAATAAGATAGTACTAATGGAAGTATATTTAAGAGTAAATGTTACATGTTTTAAATATTTTGCCCATCAATGCTCATATTATTTCTGTTTATAAGTTTACTGTATTATTTTCCTAGGTAGTAGGTAGTATTGTTTAATAACTTGTAAAATTACGTCACAATGCTTTATCATCTATTCTATCAATCAATTTCCAGTCCCAAAAACGAAACAAGGCCCAGCTTTAGAATAAGCGGTTTGTATCAAAATCTCTAATCACGATTTACTCTAAATTCCCACAGCTTAATACTACAGCAGGATTGGAGACTTTATTTCGAAACCATGAAAATATGATCATGAATCTATTATAATGTGGATGGTACGCTTACCTGCGGCGTCGATCGTATCGGCTTCTATATGGTGAAGATGGCCGTCCATAGCGCGCTATTTGAACACGAAGCTCCCTTCCATCTAACATTCGACCGTCAAGGGAATCCAAAGCCTCTTCAGCATCCCGCCTATCATAAAATCTATAACCAAACATTTTTTATTGACCGATGTACATTTATATATATATAAACCTATATTATTACTTAATAATGAACTGAACAATTCCAACTTATAACAAACCTCACAAATGCGAAACCTCTGCTCTCACGAGTATACCGGTCGCGTGGTATGTAAATGTCGCCGACATCTCCACATCTTTCAAAAACGCGTCGCAAATCTTCAGGCGTTGTTCTATATGTTAGATTATCAACTTTTAATGAAACCATACCATCTATACGGGGCGGTGGTCTTCCGTAACTCATTTTGGTATAGTAAATACAATTTTTAACAGTAAATCTCGATTTCAAAAGAAATACAAAATGGCGGACTAAAATGCCAGCTTCACGAATTCACAATTTACACCAAGATTCGGTCTTGCTACTGCGCCGTAGACTAGTAAAATGACCAATCAATTGAAAAACGAAATTACGGAACGGAAGTTACATTCAGTGTTGTCAAATTAAACATCTAAAAACAGTGTTGTAAGAATAAAATATTCTTTAGTCTTTGGACAAAATATGTTTTCAGTTACTGAAAATATTCATATCAGTTAATGCATACATTTACTAGTCAATCAATACATTTAATTGCTCCCAGATATCGTACTTTTATATATTAATACGTGAAACGGATACTTTAGGTACTATTTTAAGAAAATGGCGCGGACGGAGGAATATAACATTTGGCACAATTGTAGTTTATATGGAGATGTGCGAATGTTAATATTTTATTAAAACAGGCAATATTAATATATTGTATTATAGAAATAAACTTACAATCACACCAATGCCAAACGACTTATACTATTTACACAAACATCTATGATATATCGTAATCGTGACAATCGTACGAGATTAATTGTAAAAATTTATTTTGCTGTGAATACAACAATGTAAGTCGTTTTTTGTAAAAAGATTCGGGGGCGAATTTCGACCAGTCGTTCTCAAGAAAATATTATTACTTTTAATCTGATCTACAAGCTCCTTTAATAAAAGCGTATATTGAACATAAATATTAACACTAGTGAAAACATTTATCATCTAGCAAATTCATACATGTATGTATGCATCCACTTACTTTTTTAAGGAATGGATTCATCCTTTCTCGTTTCCATTATATACCAGAGCCAGACATAGCTCAGTGTTTGTACATTTTTGTCCTTGAAGTCCACAAAGTACTACAAAACTTTGTACAGCTATACAGTCCCCAGCCAAACTACTTGATCATTGATATGATCATTCAAATGAAGCTATATAATATGGCTTTGGCATAAGAATCGATCGTTTTTTTTTATCTCTAACCTACTTTACTGCTCAGTTTGACACATACGTCAAAGTAGTGTCAAATGATAAAGTAATGCCAAAGTCAAAAATCATCCGTTTGTTATTCACATGCCAAATCAACGTGGTAGTTCTGTGATAGTATCAATACTTTAATTAATTAAAGTTGTAAGTAATGTCTTCCTCGTTTTTTCTTAAGGGCAAATCAAGACAGGTATACAAAAGAAAGAGTGAGAAAGTTTACAACAAACCGAAAAAACAAAATGCACCTAACCTCGATAACGGTCACGAATCCTCGGACAGTGATTTAGATATCAAAAAGTTTTCCGACGCTGAAGAATCTGGTAGTGACCATGAAACAGCGGAACAGAAGAAATTGCGCTTAGCAAAAAAGTATCTAGAAGAAATTGAAAATGAAGAAGCTAAGCGAGCAGAATTGAAAGAACTGGACGATGTTATCGAAAAACGATTGCAAAGAGATTATTTAGAGCAGAAGGGGAGGCTACGTGTAGAAGTGGCTGAAAATTATATTCCTCCAACAAAGAGTGACTGCAAGTTAATATCCACAAAAGAACATCGACTTGCACTTACTTGCGTTTGTATCAGTAATGATTGTAGGTTTGCATTTACTGGATGTAAAAGTGGCAGTGTCATTAAATGGGGCATAAAAGAAAATAGAAAACTTGGTGCATTGACTTTTAAAACTCATTCTAAATATTTAGAAAAGCAGATCACATCAATTGCTGTTACTTCAGATACCAAATATTTAGCTACATCTGACTCATCATCTAATATTCAAATTTGGGATCCGCAAACTTTAAAACATATACACACATTCCAAGGTCATAAAGATACTGTTATTGGCTTGGTATTTAGAAAAAATACATATGATTTATATTCTGCAAGTAAAGATAGGTCAGTTAAGATATGGTCATTAGATGAAATGGCTTATGTGGAGACATTGTTTGGTCATCAATCTCCTATAACATCTATTGATGCTTTAACTAGGGAGAGAGCTATTACATCAGGTGGAAGAGATACATCAGTGAGGATATGGAAAATTGTTGAGGAATCTCAACTAATTTTTAATGGACCGGTTGGTAGTTTAGATGAAGTGAAACTATTAGATGAAGAGCATTTTGTATCTGGAAGTGATAATGGTTCAATATGTTTGTGGAGTGTGTTAAAGAAAAAACCTCTTTGTATTGTAACAGAAGCACATGGTATGGAGAATGGTGTGCCCAGATGGATAACAAGTCTTGCTACACTTTTGAATTCAGACATGTTTGCATCAGGTTCATCCAATGATAGTATAAAGTTATGGAAAGTTACTGATGCCTATAAAAATATTGCATTTATGTTCAGTATAGAAATAAAAGGATTTATAAACTGTATGCAATTTACAACTGATGGAAAACAATTATATGCAGCTGTGGGTCAGGAGCACAAAGATGGTAGATGGTTTAAACATGGTAGTGCTAAAAATGGTTTATTAGTTGTCAATTTAAATGTTAAATTGTAGTATTTTAATTAAAAAAGGAAATAAAAATGTATTTTTTAATTCAGCCATATTTCATTGCTTAATCACCTTTACTTAAACAGTATTATATTGTTAGTATTAATTAACTTAATTAGACACTTATCAGGACAAGGAACCTAAGGATATTTATAAAAGTGACACCACACTATAGATTCAAATGGTTGAACACTTGTTTGATCACTATGAGTGGTGTAAGAGTAAGACTTTGAACTGTTTGTCCTGCACCAGACAGTGATCAAACAAATGTTTGAATAATTGCTTTTATATATTGAACTAGTTGACTCAACAGATCTTGTCTTGCCTGAATTTATGATCATCTCGAGTAGCTCTTAGCAGTTTTTAATTTTTAGAGACTCACAAACAATGATTGATTTTCATACACATATATATACACAGATTTTTTTTTTATTGCAATGGGCAAAGCAACAGGCAATAAAAAAGATAATATTGATATATCAATTATCCAACAATTGTATTAGCTCCCCGTAGGAGCAGATATCCAGCAGTAATATCCATGGGCAAACTTCTTACTGTGGCAAATTCCTCTGCATTACTGTAGTACAGCTTAGAATGACGGTCAACATATGGTGCAGGAAGGCCAGAAATATCCGAATATTTCTTTGTAGGCTTAAATGAAGGCGGAGCATTTATTGAGTAATCTAAAATTAAAAAAAACGAGTCACAAATAGTAAATTTGAATTATTATATATTAACGGTGCTTTTTATGGCTATGATTTTCCATTTCACAAATTTTACGCTTATATCAATTGGTCTAGTTCTTTAGATATAAAAGCGTGAGAAACAAATACACATTCGCGTTTATAAATTTGAATTACATGTACATTATATATAAATATTAACTCACATAATACAGCATCATTTGGCCATGGCAAAGTTCTTTCCGTGGTTAATATTTGTTTCAATGATCTCCATATACGTTTTTTACAACCACTTTTGACGATAAATTTATTTTCTACTTTAAAACAGTGGACTCTATCAGATTCACCTGTCATTTTCTTATGTTAATAGTAATCTTAACAAATTTCTTTTGTCTTACATTATTTAATATTTACATTATTCAAGTAATATTAATTAGTTTGCCAACATTAACGCATTCTTTCATTGTCAATTGT
Source organism: Charaxes varanes (assembly GCA_024363005.1). Taxonomy (NCBI): domain Eukaryota; kingdom Metazoa; phylum Arthropoda; class Insecta; order Lepidoptera; family Nymphalidae; genus Charaxes; species Charaxes varanes. The sequence continues at coordinate 1,549,120 of JANCMC010000015.1, forward strand.
CATTATAGACCACACCACAGATTAGACAATAAATTTATTTAAGTATGTACTGGAAATTTACTTTCATGAAATTTTGTATGCAAGGGGTTTCGGAGGTAATTAATCGATCTAGCTAGGTGTCATTAAGAAAAAACGACATTTAGCAAAAACTCTGTCATCCAGGTTCTGTAAGATTATGTTTGTAATTGAGCTACCGATATAACATGTTTTTTATATTGAGTCAGTATTCACATTCAGTGCTCCCAATTTTTCACGCGATAGTTTGTATCAGCTTTAGTCTGTACTATAGATGTGCCAACTCGGGATAAACCACAACTCGAGTTCAAAATCCGTGTAACTAGAGTTGCCTCGAGTTGTTAAAAAAAAGGAACAGATCTATACATATAAATAATATTGAAGTGTCTTTATCGTTGAAAATTTTTTGTACTTTTTTATGAATATGTTACCTATAACAAAACAAAAATTATATATTTTTGTTTGTCTGTCAGTTAGTTCTGGGTAATCTCCAAAACAACTGTGACGACTTCAATATGGCTTTTACTGGCAGATAGCTGATTTCACAAGGAATAATATACATTTTTAGAAAAATAATTAAGGTTCAGCACAATTAATTAAAACCTTCAAAAATTAACAAAATAACTGAATTCCCGCTGATGAAGTCACCGGCTACAACTAGATGGAAAAGATTGAATGCGTCAACCGAGTAGTTGCTCTTAATTTACTGTGGCTATCCAACTTGAGTTGGGGAGAATTTAACTCGAGTCAACTCGATTTAATCACAGCTCGAGTTAGCGACTCGAGTTGACCATCCCTTGCTCTGTACTGTAATCTGTGTGTACCTGTGTATTGTAGCTGCGGTGCGCCGTCCGCGTGTGAGATACAAAAAAGTTTTAACAATTTAACCTAACCTAAATAATAAATACACAATAACTTGTGATATGTCAAATATTACTTGTTAAACCGTTTAGTATTTATGAGTTTATAATTTAAAAGGTTTAAACATGGACATAGTTAATGAAATTTTAGAAAAAGAACAAAGGAAGGCTGAAAAATATAAACCTATAACAGTCGAGAAGCATTTGGAGTTAGAATATGATATTGGTACCTTGCTTGTTTCAGATAAAAACGATCTTGATGTCAAATGTTTAAGGTAATTAATTATATTTTAAAACTATTTTTTTTTTCACATAAAATAAGGTAAAAGATAACTCACAATGTGTTTTCTGTAAATTACATCCTTTATTAAAAGTTTTATTTGTTAATTGTTTAGATCAGAAATTGAAAGAGACACATATTTACAATCTTTGGCGCGCGACAATACGCAATTGCTTCTCAATAAAATCTGGGAGCTTCCCACAGAGAGAATTGATGAAGCAATCGTTGTAAGACTTCCTCCGCCCAAAACAGTTCTTCCAAGGTCCAAACCAGTGCCTAAGCCGAAACCATTGACAAAATGGCAAGAATTTGCTAAATCAAAGGGAATTACTAAGAAAAAGAAAGAAAAATTACAATGGGATGAACAATTACAAAAATGGGTACCACTATATGGGTAAGTACTATATTAAATTAGTTCAAAACTTTAGATCTTTGATTATAATTATATACAGCAAAATTATAAATATTTTCTTATAAATTTAGGAAAAGCAGTGTGCTTATTCTCAACAGAAAACTCTACAAAAAGATTCATAAATAGATTCATTCAGGCATAGTTCTAAAACTATTTTATATTGCAAACAGCTTTTTCTGTTAAAAAGAAGTTCTGAGGGATATTATATTTACGATAAAAATTAATTGAGAGTTGCTTGCTTTATTTAAGTTTACTTTTATAATCAATTAATATATATCTTGACTTTAAAAGATAATCAACATTTGTTTAATATTTCCCACATAGTTAAGTAAAGTTCTTGTTTATTTATCTGTATGTTACATGTAGGTCTTTCTTTTATTTGTGTTAATTTAAATTATTTTTTAATAGATTCAAAAAAACAGCAGCTGAAAAACAGAAGG
>JANCMC010000015.1:1584616-1596068 GCA_024363005.1 Charaxes varanes
CGGATATCAAATATAAACCAGTGCTAGAATGGGTCACCCATCTATTACCCGGTTGCAGCCAGAGCAACTTAACTTAGCGATCGACTCAAATGTCGACCACTGATTAGGCCACGACCTCCTCAAAATGTTCCTGCTCCGCAAAGTTTTATGCATATAGTGGTTTTTTTTAATGTTGCAAGGGACAAACGAGCACGCGGTTCACATAAGTTACTGCCGACGCCCACGGACATCTACACCACTAAAAGGCTAACAGATACGTTGCAGGCCTTTAACGATGAGATTAGGCTACCGGGAAGTCACAGTCACAAACCGAACGAAACGCGACAACAATACCATCACCTGACGTGACAGCATTGCTGCCACTTCACGTTGATCTTATGTGAGAAAGATATAAGACCAAAAAGACTGCAAGCATGGCGCTACCTCTAATTAAGTCTAAGTGTGTACAAAGATTTGTATAAAGGACAATTAAAGAAAAAATCGCCGCTTGTGAAAGAGACCCTAAGAAATAAGCGTACCAGTACATGATTAATGACACACACACGCCCATAGTAACAAGATACGCGTCGTAATATCGGACAAATGTCTAACTACGCCACCAGATAGCAAACTCATTTGCATCGAAACAATATCGAAAAAGATTTAAATGTTTACTAACTTGGTGATAGCGAATATATAATACAAATAATTAGCCGCGATATTTCTCGCATTATTTATTTATGTGGACCTAGGTTAAACTATATATTACAGACAGAAATCCAAAAACTTTTGGTATCATGACTAAAATTATACTTTTATTAATCATACTATATAATAATAAATGCGAAAGTTTATACATATGTATGTACGGATGTATGTTTAACGCTCTTTCAAGGAAAAACTACTGAATGGATTTTAATAAAATTTTACAATAATATAGTTTATACATCTGAATAACAAATAGGCTATAAATTATAAAGTATTTCGTGACTTATCCAAAATATATATAAACGAAAAATGTACATACAATAAGGAAAAATTCTGCCATCTGCGTGGTATTTTGGCGTGCGCTGCAAAAACCGTTAGACTTACAGGTATATGAAGGAAAGTTTTATCTTAAATAGTTCTACAAAATAGCCCACGACAGAATATATCTATCTTTCATTTTTAAGTTATTAACCCCAAAATAGTGAACCTTTATGGAACGGGACCTGGAAAGGTAAAGGAAACGGAGACAATATTATCGGGTAATAGAATGTGGTAGATAGTAACGCAACGTTTGGGCAAGACAACGTCTGCCGGGTCCGCTAGTACGAGATAAAGCTGAAATGGTTCTTTTTGAAACGTAATAAAATTATTAAGCAGATTTTTATATTATGTTTGACGACAATTCATATGTTTGACAATGGCCCCCTTTGACTTATCATCATAAAGATGTTCTAATTGAAGAGAAACCTATTTTTTAACAGCTTATCTTTATACTTGATCATTTAAAAATATTTTAATGAAATAACCAACGAATTTTACATTTGTGAAAGGCGGATAATTCGTCGCATTCCTTGAAGGTTTTCGAGCGAAACGTTCGTTTCGGGGAATTCGTTCAAACGAATGTAATGCGATAGGAAACCGGCTGTTGGAAGCCCTCGGTTACAAAATAGGTAAATATACGTCTGTCGTCTGTCTGTCTTATCGTTGACAAGCATTTTTATTGACGTAAAATATTGAAAACTAATCTTTCAACGACATTGAGCAATCTAATAGTATCAGTGGATTTACATTGATAATGTATGCTTTTCGAATGGTTTTTGTATGTTTGCGAACGTGTTTTTTGAATAGAGTATATATATTTAAAACTATGCGGTTTTTTATCTAGGCTACTTCCCTGTTGAAAAATTTCAATAGAATCCAATAAAATGGGGCAAGAACCGCATAGAAAACACACTCATTATTGGTTTCTGTATGACTCTATGGGAATGGGCCTCTATTGGATTTTTTCAACAAGGTTTAGACGCGAACTACACATGAGACGATTGTATACCCTTGTGGAAAAAAATTTCTCCGAAACCTAATTGATTTTACCTCTTTAGTGAAATAATTTTTTTTTAAGACTTGTTAGGATATCATAATTTAAAAAAAATCTTAAATTATTATTACTTTGTGAATAATCTTTATTTAATTATTTTTTTTACTGTTATATCATTTTATTAAGAATAATGCTATTATAGCAATATTATCAATTAGGCACATTTTTATAATCTTTTTAGGGTTTTTAATTTTAATACAGCTAAACTCCATAAAAAAAAAATATTTATACTCACTGGTAAATCTTCATGTATACTTTTGAATACACTGGGATCAGTATAAAACTCTGGGATACATTCATCAGGTGTCCACTCCTGCATGCGCTGGATTGAAGCTGGATATTCTGCCGGGACCCATTTGTTGCGGACATATTTACATAAAATGTCTTTCGGAGTCCTACAAAATAGATTTTTTGCAAAATGGCTAGGTGGATCACTTCAGTAACTACCCACACCCACGGACAACCGCATCACCAGGGAACTCAGAGATGAATTGCCTATGAAGAATGTCTATGCTCTTCTCATACTTGACACAGCCTTACAGTTAATGAAATTTAAAAATAAATAATATGTGTGTGTGTGTAAATCGTTCGGCATTGGCGTGCGTGAGGTTTTATTTCAATAATTTAATTTATTAAGCATATTTTATAAAAGTATAATCTATATAAACTATAATTGTGCCTAATTACATACTCTTCCATGCTTGCAATTTTTGCAAAAGGGCACCAAAAGTAATCGATACACATATTCATCATATATTAGCACTATAAATTCAATATAATATTCTATTATTTGATATATCTCACCTGCGTGCTAAATAAACATAACAAGTTATATCTGATAGGGCATCTGTAACATGATGAGGTATCTGTCCGTTACAGCTTGTTACGTCATAGGTCATGTCCAGCTGACGATCGCCCTTGTTAAGGCGGTACTTTGACTTGCTTAAATCTCGCCAATTGCGACCTTTGCAAAAATGTATTTATATAAAAAAACAGCTATACATTTATTTATTTTAAATAAATATTATTAATTTTAAATATGTCTAATATTCCCATTTCCTCTCATACTAAGCTTACTCTAAAAGATTTTGTCAGGATAAAACGACACCCCAGCCTTGCAGAATTCAGTCCATCTCTTCCACCATTGAACTATTGAGGCTCTAATATGTTAAAGAAACACAATAGAGATATAAATAAAAATGAATTTTCAAAATATAGGAAAGCACATAGTTATGCACATAGAAGTTTCTAAACAACTGCACTAACTTGGATAATATGTAAATAGTACCCCAAAATTTGGGCAGGACAATGTCTGCTGGGTTCATTAGTTATTTTATATAAATTAAGAAAGATGTTTCTTTCATTAAATTAATGTTATTGTAGTTTCATATTATAAATAAACTCACCACATCTGGAACTAAAATCTGTGACCCAAGGCACCATAAAGTGCACCTGCGGGTCATTAGCTATTCTCCCAGCTAACACATTTAGGTACAATAAATAATCTAAGTTTGAAATCCTCCCTCTTACCCACAACATACATAATTTCTCTAACTGAACAACATCATTACGCCAGCACCATTCTTCCCCTTTCGGAATAGTTTGATTTGTTAATAGTGGATTCTGATTTGAGTTCTGTTTACTCCTGTTCTGCTCGCAAATCAATGATGGATCCAAGCAATGAACATTGTTTATGATGGGTGGAATGATTTGCAACCACAAATCTTCTGTTAGATAGATATCCTGCAACATCAATGTCCCTAAACTAAGTCCTCTATCACATAGGGCTTTTGCTACATGCAATAGTTGATAAACAATAAGCAAACCTCTAGAGTATGTATTGTCTATCAAATGCGGACTGAAGTTAAGGCAATCAAGCAGATTATTTTCATAATGTCCTCTATAAACTATAAAATAATTATTGTCTGTTTCCAATGCATACATTGCAGCTAATAAATTGACATGGGTGTCATAGGACTTTGATGTATGTTTTCCAGGGATATCTTTGTACTCATTGTATTTACCAGCTCCATCTGCCCTTATTCTAATTATATTACAGCCGTACAATCTGACTATTATTTCTCCCAATAGTTGGTCGTGTTCTAAGAGATTCACTATGGTACTTTCCTTGTTATTATCATTGTTATGACAATATTTCTTATAGGACTCTTTCCATAAATTCCGTTGGTTACTTTGTGATACATACTGTAATAGTTGTGAAAAGGTCAAAGAGCTCTCTGCATTCGTTTCATTCAATTTATATCGCGGCAAAGGTAAAACTTTAGAATTCTTTTTACTTATTACCTAAAACAAAAAGGGATATTTTGTATTTTTTATTTCAATGAGAAAAATAAACATTGCATGAAAATGACTTCATACCCTAATAAATATTTTTTTCCATGGATAAGGAACACTTTCACCAGGTTGTAATGAAAAATCTACATTATTTACACTATTATCAACTTCTATATTCTTTAACCACTTTCTTAACCAAGTATTATGGACAACGACGGCGAACACCGACGGCGAAGCAGTGGTGAAGATATTTTTTCTATTTATATTTAGTTCCTTCGATATCTTTTCCATTTCTCGATATGATTTCTTTGTTTTGTTTTATTTTATCGAGTTACTGTTGTAGACTACAGACTTGACAAGTTGACATCTTTAGTGACAGATCGATTTCAGAGTGTTGTCAGGTTGAGTGTTTTTAAGTCATAATAATTTATAAATGAATTAAAATATTATGCACATTTTATGTTTGCATCCGTTTTAAATGTCAATAAATATATAGTTTCTTGGTTTTCAATATTTTATTACAGAATGTCAGAGTTTTTTAAATGATTGGGTACTTGCTTTAAAATGCATGTTTCTGCACTGGAGCTATATGAATGAGCCATTTAATTTAAAGTACAGAATAGATAATTACATATTTACCTCAATCGTTAATACATATAACGAATATGTATGCAGTGTAATGGCCTAATGTAATTCAACTACTGAAATGATTGCTGTATGTAATAATTCGCAATGTAGAGCTACAAATCAACATCTTTTGTTTAATTTTTATCTCAGACTTCTTTTTTTTTGTCATATTTCTTGGAAATCAAGACATGTATTAAAATAAAATTCAAAATGTATGGAAATAATTTTATTCCTCTATGATTTCAAATATTTCTTAATACAAATTATAAAAAAATAAGAATATTGCTATTCTATATTTTCAAAGAATCAGGGCATTAAGACATTGTTACTTTGCATAATACTTTTACAATAATGTTAAACTTTTGGTCCCTCTTAATAAATATTTAAAAACTATGATTTAAAATAATTTTAAACACTACAATCAGAAACTTAACATTCACTTTGTTCAACAAATACTTTGTTCTATAAAAATATTGATCTTACATTTATATTTTAAAAATTCATAAAAAATATTTATATATAAAAAATATCTATTTAGCACAATTTGCAATCACTTTATAGTAGAGAAATATTTCATATTTTCACTCTAATTTACCAGAAACTCTTTTCATATAGCATTTCCAAAGAGTATCTTTGTAAATTACTGCTTGGGATTCTGGAGATTTAGCGGCAACTATACCTCTTCCTACAACTACAATGTCAGCTCCATATTCAAGTATAACCTTTTCTGGAGTGTTATAAATTTGACCCAGTTCATCTTTAGAGCTTTCTAGTTGAACTCCTGGTGTTAACTGGATTAAACCTGGATCCTTGAATGTGTGTTTCTTCTGACAAACAAATCCTGTTATCAACGCTGGGTATTTTGCGGCCATTTTCACAGTCGCTTCAGTGTAGTCTGGTGTTATAAGATTTCCCTGAAAAATAAAAAATTATAGTTTAATATTTAATACATTTGTATAAAGCTTCTGTGACTTTATAAGTATAAAATTAAACTTGCGAGACTCCATAGACCTCCTTAATCTGGCCCTATCGAAAAATCTGCTCTTAGCAGATGTCAAATTACTATAAACTATTACTACTTGCCAAATTTCATCTTTCTATATTGCACGGTTTTTGTTTTTTCTTTCATATATATATAGAGATATATAAAAGCAAGAACTTTAGCGGCCAAGCTAAAGTACGATTGGGCTGTGCATATGTACATGTCTGCTGCATGTCAGATGATCTTTGGGCCAAAATCTCCACTTTATGGACCCTACATCGGAAACGACATCACAGCAGATCGAGAATGAGATGAAGGAATGACTTGGATCATTATAATAGAGATTGGCAATGCCTACTAAATGCACACACTAAATTCATACCCTTAGACATAGCCTTATGGAAAGAGGGTAGGGAGGCCTTTGCCCTTGTGTGCAGTGGAAAAAAATAGGCTCTAAATAATATATAGAGATAGATTAAGCATCACCTATGATAAACCAAATATTAGAAACTGTTTTTCTTAATTTATGGTATCTTTATTAATTCTATTTTATTTTCTAATCTTTTTCAAATTGTTAATGAAAAACAATAAACACACCTCACTGCTCATTTCAGCCAACAAGAAAACTCCCCTGTTATTTGCATTTGTAGACATGTCAAAAGCCTTCAATATGCCTTCACCAGGTAAAGAGTGGGATGTGACACAATCGGCCCATTCACCAATTCTATATAGTCCTTTTGAATATTGTAAGGACACTGTATGCCCTATATCTGCAAATTTTCTATCTTCTAATATTAAAAAGTTATACTTTTGCGCTAATTGTTTCAAATTTGATATAAAATCTTTTGTAAAATCTTCTACAATATCCACATGAGTCTTCACTAGACACACATGTTCACCAACTTTTTCTAATAGATCCAGAATTTTGTCTGAAGAGGTGAGGTCCACAGACAAACACAAGTTTGTTTTCTTAGCAGCCATTATTTTGAATAATTGTTTTGCTATATTATTTGAAGTCAGCTCAGCTCTTTCTTCATAAGTTAGTAAGATTCTGTCAACTGCAGCAACTGAAATAAATAAAAATTAATTTTCAATATTAAAAATAATTTGTATTTAATTAAATAAATACTTGGTGAAAAAAGGTATGTCTTTTATAAAAACTTTAATCATATAAAAAGAAGTACCAATTACTTTTTAATTTCTTTGATACAGAATTAATTTTAAATATTTTGTCTTTGTTTTAATTATGTTTTAAAAACAACAAAACAAACCAGATACATAAGAGGAAAGTTAGATTCTAAAGCTGTGTAGTATTAATTTTTTTATACTACTTACCAGATGTAGGACTTTTAACATTTTTCAAATAGTCTTTAACATTGGCTGCTGTAGTTTCAGTTATTTTATTATATTTTAGCAGAATATTGACAAGCTCAGTCATGGTAAAGAGCGATTTAATTTGCACATTATTGTTGGCAAGATTTTGCTTTCCGCCTTGTTCTCTGTCTAATATTATGACTGCTTCGTCTGTCTTCAAACCTTCTTTCTGAAGGTCATTGACAGTCTCCATTACACTTGATCCAGAAGTAACAACATCTTCTATGATCAGACAAGTGTCTCCTTGCTTATAGTGTCCCTCTATAACCTTCTTAGTGCCATAGGATTTGGCTTCCTTACGACGCATTAACATAGATTTTTTAGCTTTTACACTAAGCAAGGTAGCAATTGGTAAAGCAGTATATGGAACTCCACAAATATGGTCACATTTACTATCTCTTAATGCAAAATCATATAATAACCCAGCTATTAAGTTCTGAAATAACATATTTTCAGAAAATTAATAAATACATTGCAAGGAAATAATGCAAATTCTTTAAGTGCAACAGAATTGAATTAAAGTAAGGATTTTAAAAATATGGTAATCTTGAAAGTCGTGAATTAATATCTACGAAAAAATCAAATACAGAAAATCATTACAAACTGACTAAAAATACAAAATTTTAATGAAAATATTCTTTTTATGATCGTCTTTACAAATTGAATAGACGTAGTCTAATATTTAAGTATTAAATAACAGTAACTAAATAGAGTAATTGTACCATTACGTCTGGATAGCTCACAATAACCCTCAAATCAAAATAAACAGGTGTACTAATGCCGCTTTTTGTCATAAAATCACCAAACTTTACAGCATCTATTTTATAAAGACACAGGGCAAGTTCTTCCAACTTGTCGTTATTCATGATTTTTCCTTTTTTGAGTTATTACAAAATAAAAAAAATATATACTTGATGGGCTTGAAATTTAACCTACGGTTATTAAGATCAAATACGGTTTACGGAACACATGCTTAACGCTACTTGCTCTTTGCAGGTCCTAGTACAGACTACAGAGCCCTCTATCGGGATCCTTGTAAACTCTTTGCAATAGCCGTTGACTCGTGCTCTTATTTCGTTCTGAAATTAAAATTATTCTGATTCCTAACTGTAAGTGCCTATTGAACAGGATTTTATACATTTTTTTTATATTTGAAGACTTCTGTGTTAACATTTTATTTATTGAAGGTGATCGAATAAAATCAAAATGTATATAATGTGAAGCTTAGTTTTGATGAAGTGTGAGTTGATTACATTTAAATATACTCATTCAATCAAATTCAGATCATTCAATTCAATCATTGAATCATTTACAAAGTGTCGAAGGCCGAGAGTGACGTTAAAAGTGTTGTATTTGTAAATAGTTTCTTTATCGTTGAATAGCGTGAAAGGGCATTTTAGTAGTCTTAAACATTCAACCTACTGTTTTAAATGATAAGTGATTGTGTTTGTGACATGGTATTAGGACTAGTGTTATATAAGGAGTGTCAGTAAAAAACTTTTTCGCGCCAAAATATCATACCAAGATAAGAGTTTGCCTTAAAAAGTTTCTTAAAAGTTTATGCGTAAATTAAGGTTCCTTTGTAACAATGGCTCGTTTGGAATTCAGGTAGATTTTGAATCGATGTCGAGGCAAAATAAAGCCCACCCTCCTAAACCGGCTAAAGTGGGGTCCCCCGCCCTCCATAGGGGAAGTAAGGGTAGACAAAGGGTAGTCACCCTATTTCGGAGGGGAGACCGAGCCAGCGAACGTCGACGGTAGGGGAAGGGATTACTATTTCAAGTTCTTTTTTTACTTTCTAACGGATCGGTTCAGTGTGGGAACTTTAACAACGTGTTTTTTTTTTTAAATTTCTACGGAAGTTTCTTAGTGTTATTAGAAACATTTCTTTTAGTATTCATGGATAAAAATTTGGAAGGTAAGTTAACTTGTATACTTTTCATAATAGTACGATAAATTGTGAATTTTAAAAATATGGTTTGCACTTGTTTAATGTTTATTGAGTAATAAATATAGGAAATTATTCGTAAATAATACAAGTGAAATATTCACATTAAGAACTATATTATACCCATATTATATTACTAACAGTTGAAACGAGTTTTAAACTAGAATGTAAATAAATGGTTTAATACATTTTAAAAATAATAGCATGCATGGAAATTATTAATTATATATTTTCTATTCCTTAATCAGATCAAAATTCAGTGGAGTTGATGTTAAAACGCACCCTAATATCTAAGGGCAAGTTAGCAACTATAACCACAGATGAGGGGGTGACTCAGTTCACTTGTATGGAATGTTCAGCTCAGTATGATGAGAAGGAAAAATTGGAATTGCACTTATACTCTCACTATCACACATACAGATTTTTGTGTGGAGTCTGTGGTACTGGGTATGTATACATTGTTTTTTGTATAAATAATAATGTAAATAAACTAAAATACATTCTATCTCTCTTTACTTGAAACATTATTAAACTGAAGTTTCATGATTATATTAATCAGAGATTAATAAATATAATTTTTATTATTACTTTCTAAAACAAAGCTGAAGGAACTATGAAAGTTATGGTTCCATTTAATTTTTTACTTTTATGTTAGGCCTATCAGTTTTTTTATTGTCATTGTATAATATTATATGGTTATATGTTTTTTTGTATTGTATTATTGTGTTTAACAGAATACATAATATTAATCAAATATGAAAATACTTTTATTCTTACTTAAATAATACAATAATAGTATATTATTCTTAATTTAAAAAAAAATATAAACATATCCTCATTATTAATCAGTACACAAAGACATTTAGTTCAGTAGACTCATGCAAGTATCCTAGAATTATGAATATTCATGTTCAGACAATTAAACCACTGACCAACCTTAACATTAATTCTACAACTTTAATTTATGTAATAATATGTTATTTGTTTATTTATTGACATGGTTATATATCTGATTTGGTTTAACGTCTGGTGTATCAAAATCATTTATTTTTAAAATTTTTGTTGTATTTGTTTTTTATGTATGATATTTAAGTAAATTAAAATTATTCAAATGTGTAAAATGATTTTGCACTAAGATATTTAAATATGTTTCATGAATGTGTACCATTTTTGTTTGAATTTAAATCAAAAAGGTGATTCTATGCATTTCAGTCCATAGATCATTGAGATATGGAGGTCTTTTTGTTATTTGTATAATCTCTTATATGTAATTAGCTTTACCCTGCGACTTCATCTGTCTCGGTCACTACTATAACTTTGGGGCTTAAGAAATAGTTTTTGGATAAGGATTAATATCATGTTTATAAAAACATCTCCACAAATAATGCATTATTTTAGAACAAATTTGCTTAGTATAAAAAAGGTGAACTGAACCAACCTTAAAAGATAAAATTATGCTACTGCTGACTTTTATATAGAACTTTTAAAGAGGAAAAATTTTGCCATATATGATTTTTGCGAAAGATAAACCATTTACACAGTGCACAATGTGGAATTTCTCAAAAAGAAAAAAAACTCCTGATTTTAAAATATTCTTCATTGGTGCTCTGCTCCTATTGGTCTTTGTGTGATGGTATATAGCTTATAGCCTTCCTCGATAAATGGGCTATCTAAAATTAAGAGTTTAGCGTGAAGCACTGAAGTTCCTAATATTGGTGTGTTCAAGGAAGCTAACTTTTTAGCTTTATCTATTAGTATATATATAGATTATGTCCATTTTCCTTCTATGATCTGCAATTAGTCCTAAGACTATATTAGTTGTCATTTCATGTAGTAGTGCTAACATTTTAAAGTTACTTATGAACTATTTTGTTTTAGATTAAAACGTAAGGAACATTTAGATAGACACATGCAGGAACACACAGAGTACAGGCCCCACGTCTGTCCGCAGTGTGGGAAGGGATTTAAGAGGAAGGAACACCTCAATATACACAGTTCAATACATAAAGGAGAAAAATCTCTACATTGTTCTGTTTGTGATAAAAGTAAGTTATATCATATACCTTAGCGTAATATTATATTTACGTAATATTATATTTACTTACTGTATATATTTATTTACATATCTATGTAAATAAATATATACAGGTCTATATGACACATG